>JBAMCP010000343.1:49435-59773 GCA_037075105.1 Lissocephala sabroskyi | reverse complement strand
TGGATTCTCCTGACTCTGTCGATTCTCCTGACTCTGTGGATTTTCCTGACTCTGTGGATTCTCCTGACTCTGTCGATTCTCCTGACTCTGTGGATTCTCCTGACACTGTCGATTCTCCTGACTCTGTGGATTCTCCTGACTCTGTCGATTCTCCTGACTCTTTGGATTTTCCTGAGTCTGTAGATTCGACTGGTTCTATAGGAAGTGCGGAGCCTGTAGATTCTCCTGACTCTGTGGATCCCCCTGCCTCCGTGGATCCTCCTGACTCTAGGGATTTTCCTGACTCAATGGACCGTCCTGACTCTGTTGATTCGACTGGTTCAATAGGAAATGCGGATTCTGTAGATTCGCCTGGCTCTGTGGATCCTCCCGACTCTTTGGATTTTTCAGGCACTTTTGATTCGACTATAGGATGTGTGGATTCTGTGGTTTCTCCAGTCACTGTGATTTCGACGGAGCCTGTAGATTTTCGATTGTTTTTAGATTCATCTGATTCGATTAATTCTGCCGATTTTGTAAATTGTACCGAATCTGTAGATCCTGCCGACTCTAGTGCTCGTCCGGACTCGGTTGATTTTCTATACGAAGCCGGTTCAAATGACTCTATTAATATACCAGGCTTAACAGATATTTTATTTTTTATAAAATCTTCAAAATTTGTCAACTCACCGGACCACAGTGGTATTTTTGTTGACACTTTTAATTTTACTGACACTCCTGATATATTAGACGCTGTTGATTCTCCTTATGCGGCAGGCTTTGGCGACTCACCGGGCGCAATCAATTGGCCGGTCCATTTTAAGGGCTCACCAGAATATGTTGAATCTGGAGATTGAGTTATTTCTGCAGACTCCGAAGATTCCTCAAATACTGTTTGTTTTTCAGTTCTGTTTGATTTTTTAAAGAATGTTAAATTCCGAATGTCTTTTAATCCATAAGATTCTACAAATACCGTTTCTTCAGGAATTGTTGACTTTACCGGCCCAATGAATTCATCAGAGTCTGGATATTCAGTAATAGTTGTTGATTCTCCTGTCTTAAATAATAGTTTAGTCTTTGTTGGCTCATCGAAAGCCGTTTTTTCACCAGATTCTGTTAATTAGACACTGTTAATTTGGTAGATCGGGTAATTTATTAATTGATTCGATTTCCCAGATCTTGTAGAATCATAAGCCCCTGCTGATTGCCCAAACTTTCTTAACTTATAAAATTGTTCTCGTTGCCCCAAATAATGTCAATTGTTTTGACTCAATTCCAATATACGTTGATTCCTCGGATTTTTTTAATATTACAGCCCGATGATATTCCAGTTTCGGTCCATTGTCCTTATACAGTGATTGGTCTGATTCATTTGCCTAATTTTTTTGGTTTGCTGTATCTGCCAACTACATTAAATACTCATTAAGAGATCAAATTTCTTATTTTAAGAATGCTTACGAATTTTAAAAAGAACTTAAAATTATGTTGACTTACCCAAGTCAATTATAGTTTTTAATGCCTAAAATTTCGTGGCCTTAATAGAGTTTAGATAATCTCTTTATTTTGTTCCAATTTGTGGATTATTTGAGCTGCCAGTTTTATTGATTCTCCAGATTTTCCATATTCCATCTCCAGACTTCGTTGTGTCGACCTCACAGACTCTGAGGATTTTACAAAATCTGTTAAAATTTCAGTATCCATCGATTTAGCAGTATTTTTCTCTGGCGATTTTCCTGGCATTTATTCCCATCATTTTTTTGAGTGTGCGGCCCACGGTGACTCTATTAATTGCCCTTATTGTGATCATTTGCCTGGTAATAAAAATTGTCCCACAACCCCTAAAAATATTTTCAGTTTTCTTGACTCACCTAAAGTTTTGGATTTCTTTCGCCCATTTGAAAGCAGCATTGATTTTTCTGGTTCTTTCGGTTGTCTTGATTCTGCAGAAATGATCGGCCCTATTGAGTTTTTCTCCCATCTCAGTTCTTCAGGCATCGTAGATTCCTTGGACTGCAGGTATTTTTTTGACTCTATATATTCTCTATGATCTGATATGCGTTCCAATTATGGTTGACTTACTTACCGGCGTCGATTCCGTTGGTTCATTCAACTCTACTGGCTGGATGGCATTTTCAAGCCTCTTGAAGAATTGTCTTGAATCCGCTGATTTTCCCGACTGTACAAATTGTTTCGTTTCTTTTGAACTTGTGGAGTTTTTTGCCGGCGTTTTCAGCTCGAGCTCGTCTGATTTCGATTGTGATTGCAAATTATTTTTATCTTGTGATCTTAATGATATTTTTAATGGATTCTCTTGCGCTGATGACCCAGCCAATTGAGTGATTTGAACTTTACTTCTATTGTGTTCAAAGAAATCTTTGTTTTCAGAATCCAAAAGAACTTTTCTTTCTCTTTTGCTTGTTAAGCGCTTAGATTCTGTTATAATATAACCTAGTAATTTCGTTATTGCATCAAAAAGCGATTGTATTTCCAGGAATGTTAGATACACCGGCTCCCCCTGAGTTAACTTTCTGCCGGTGCAAATTACTTGTGATATGTTCAGCAATGCTGATTTACACTCAACTAAATCAAGAATACCATCTTTAGAATGGTTGACAAATCTCTTGGTGTCTGAGGCGAATGTGAGTTTTGTGTCAAAGAAAACGTTGGATTCATTTTCCTGTGGCAATGTGGCTGATTGGTTTTCCAGCATCGAGTTATATTTAATGAATTCTTCTATTGATAATTTCGTATCATTTTCATTAAACCGAACTTCGTTCAAATAAACATCGGCGGATTTTTCAAAAAAATCCCGCGAAATGGGTAAAAACGAACCCAAAAATTGAACGACTGTCGAGTTTGATTCAAATCTCGTTTGGACTAAGCCCAAAATCGATTCCAAAAAATAAGAACCAAACCAAAAATATTCATTCAAAGAATGTCTTTCAAGGCCCACGCTATGTCGCAATACAAAAATTAAATAAAGTGATTGCAAATCGCTCTCATTGTTGTGATTACCAACCTCAGGTAGATTAAGAGAAACAAAATTTGGAGCAAAATTGGCGGTTCCACTCTCCGTATAAGTAAATTCTGTAGTTGCATTTTGAAAACTTCGTTCAAAATCTCTCAGTATATGGGTGCAATTATTTTTAACGATTGTTATCGTATGGAAACGTTTACGCAAAGGACTTTTTTTAGTATTGCTTCGATACAAAATATGAGTAAGAAAGAAGCATAGATTATCGAATATTCGTATAATTTCAACCCAACTCAGTTTGTCGAAAAATACGGCAATGAGTTTAGGGAATAAAAGTTTTAGATTTGTTTGCGAAAACTCGATAATTCCCCGGAAGCTTTGTCGAAGCTTCAAGCTGAGACTTACAAAAATTGAGCTCTTCAATTTAATTTCATCGTCCTCTTGCAGAGGTCCTGTTCGTTAATGATTATTAAGGGATTGCTTAATATAGAAACACAAAAATACTTACGAGATCTTATTGAAAGAATCAGTAGAGAGAGGAACACCAAAATACGCATCCCAAGTTAAAAGTATTTGTTAAAGACTCCAGTGTACCGGGTTGGCGTTTTCGATTTGTTTTTTCAAAGAACTTTTACAGCAAAGAGAGAGCAGTGAGCACTAAAAAGAAACTTTAGACATTAAGAAAGAGAAATAAAATATGCAAATATAAAGCAAAAACGAAAGATCACTGTCACGAACTATTTGCATTTCGTTGAAGTGCTTTTAATTTTCTGTTTCTTCAATGAATTCGGTTGTGTAACGGCTGCTTCGAGATTTCTCGAGAGTTTCTCTAATTTCTTTTTGCACAAAGCATTCGTCTCTTTAAGTATCCGCGTCTTTGTCTCTTCAAGTTTGCTCTTCAACTTGCTGTCAAGCTCCATACGTTCCTCATCGTAGGCCATAAATTTCTCGTAGGACTCTTGATAGGTGTCCGTGGTTCCCGTGTTCACCGCAATGAAAACATCCCAAAATTGCTCCTCAAACTCTTTGTTGTCTCCTCTCCAAGGCCTCACCTCGTACTTGACCAAAATGGCCTCCAACAAGGCCAAATAATCCTTGGGTAGCATTTTTTTAGTAGTTGTTTCAATCTTAGAAATTGTCTCTAGAGGAATCTCATCAGTTGTCTCGGTGGTTGTTTCCGTAGTTGGCTCAGTAATTGGTTCAGTAATTTCCTCGGTAATTGTGGCAGCTGTTTCAATATTTTGTGGAGTGGTTTTGTCTATGTTGCCAGCAAGGCAAATCGGCGAGAAGTTCGCCAATGTTTCTTTTTTCTTGCCATAACGTTCGGTGATTGCTTTCGTTAGTTCATCGATTTTCGCTTGGAATTGTTTTTTGCAATTTTTGCTTTTGGATTTTTTCAGCAGCTTCTCCATCTCTTTTATTTTCGCGTTTAGTTGATCATCAATTTCCACTCGTTGCTCGTCATAAGCAGTGAAATTCTCGTAAACATCTTTATAGATTTCGGTGGTTCCCGTATTAACCGCCAGAAAAACATCCCAGAAATGCTCTTCGAACTCTTTGTTTGGGCCCTTCCACGGGCGCTCTTCGTATTTGAGGAGAATTGCTTCCAACAATTTCAGATAGTCCAGAGGACTCATTGTTGTGGTCGGAGTGGTTGTGGTCTGTGTGGTTGTGGTTGTTGTGGTTGTCGTTGTGGTGGTGGTTGTTGGTTTCATTGTGGTCTCGATTTCTATACAGTCTGTGGTGAAGTTCTGCAGAGTGATTTCTTTTTGGGCCATCTCCTGGGCCAATGAAATGTTCAAAGCATCAATTTGTTCTTGGAAAAACTCTTTGCAATATTCATTAGTGGCGTTTTTCTGCAGCGCTGAGGCCACATCAATTTTCTCCTTCAGTTTGTTATCCAACTCCAAGCGTTTCTCATCGTATTCGGTGAACCTTTCGTATATCAATTTATGCTGCTCATAATCGCCGGTGTTCACCGCCACGAAAACTTCCCAAACCATTCCCTCAAACTCTTTGTAGCCAGTCTCCCAAGTGCGGTTGCTGTATTTCTCCAAGATCGCCTCCAAAAGTGCCAGATAGTCGATCCCAGTGGTCGTGGATATCGTCGTATATCCCTGGGTGGTTGAATGCGTTGTGTGTATGCCGATTGTTTGATTCGTGCACTCCAATAAAATTGGATTGAGCAGGAGTTTTTTTATGCGATTCGTGTCGGTCAATGCCGCTTTATATTGTTTCTTTAATCTCACATAATATTTGTAGCATGGGGAAGTGATTTTCTCCTCACTGATCAGTTTTGTGATCTCCTCGATCTGATATTCGATTTGATGCTCGAGCTCGATGCGGATTTCATCGTAGGCTATGAAATCGGTGTATACATCGATCTGGACATCCAGCTCGTTTATGCTTAGCTTGAGGGCGTTCTCAACCTGGAAAAAGTAACTTTCAAACTCCGAATTATTGGCGGAGTATTTTGGTCTCGATTCGTAAGTATCTATGATTTTTTTCAGAAGATCTTTGTACTTCTTGTAAGTGTTTTGCAAATATTTCTACAAAAGAAACAGAAATCCTTTTAGTTGCTTAAAGACTGGAAATATTTTCGCCATCTTACCGCAACTAAGGTCATATTGGAGGCCAGACCTTGGGAGCGATACGAGGGCATTTGGCGCAGATTATTCTGCAGATATTTCAGGCATTGAAAGTACAAATCGTGCATTTTAATATGCGATTGCGATCTTTTAAGTTCCTTGGTGGAGACTTCACAAGCTTCGTTTATACTCGAATTGAATCTCTTGAAATATTTCAATAAGGCCGACATTTCGGCTGCCAAATTGGCGCGCCTTCGGTTGTAGGTGAAAAACTCACTCAAGACTTCGGAGTTCTTGTTTATTTGAAATTTATGTTGCACAATCTTTTTGGCATTCTCGAAATACGTATCGAATTCGAAGAGATTCTGCGTGCTATTCGGTCTGTTCATGTAATTCAATAAAATATCTTTCAAATGCTCGGTAATCTTGTAATTCAGATTTCCATTGCGGTGCTCGCCATTCGACATTTCAATTCGACCTTTAAGAAATCATTTTTAACGTGCGGCAAAGAAAAATCGAACTACCTACCAAAAAACACGATTACCGTGGAAAAGAATGTAAAAACCTGCATTTTGTGATCCCCTAAAATTACGAAAGAGCGGAAATGGGAATTTTAATTCCCGAATTTCTTCGATTTTCGGCACACGAGGTGTCGAAAATTCTTATCGCCGGTGACTTACGGAAATCGAAAATTATTAACTTAAGATTAAAGACAACGAATAAATTCCCTAATGAGTTGTGATTTTTGCCTGTAAAGTTCGAATCAAGAATTTTGTAAGCTGAAAAACAAATTCGAACACTAACATAAACTTGCAGAAAGTCTTTTTTCCAAGCGCTCCCAAAGGGCCAAGTAAACAATTCACAAACGATATGCAAAGCTAAAGATTTTGCAAATAGAACGAATCGATAAAATTCGAACTGTAAAAAGTTGATTTCAAAACCTTTGCAACGGTGACTTAATGAACTCTAACGGGTTTGGCATTTCCACATTCACTATAATTCGCTGAAGAATTTCGTTTTCATTTAAGAATGCAGTTGGTGATCATTTTTGGTATTACTTTAGTTTTAAAAGCCAATACATTAAGATCACGTAATTTATAAAATCCCCACACCAAATTGAAATATTATTGATCGAATTTTCGGGTTTTTAAGGTCCACAGTCTTCGCATTTCTTCGATAATCGCCACATTCTGCGGACTCTCCAAAAACTCGAACTTCGTTTGTTAGGCAGTCAGAAAAACCTGCGACACTTGATCAATGCCAGCGAGAAGCCCGACAAACATCACTACAAGAAAATAGACAAGCATTTGGCCCGCACCCTGCGCAAATCCAGCGAGCACAGGAAACACCAAAACGGACGCATCAAAAAATGGCGATTCAGGACGGCCATCAAAGCCAGCAAGACCATGGTGAGGATTTAAGGAGTTGTAACAAATTAAACAGGCTTTCTATTTTTTTTAGGTGCATGTTCTGATGAGCAGGATCAATGAGAAGTTGACCACCATTAAGGAGTCTTATAAAGATTTTCCAGGTCACGCCAAAGACAACGAAGAGTTCTCGAAAATGTACGAAATTGTAATCAAGGCAATTCCTTTGGGCTTTAAACGCATTAAAATGAAAACCGATGCCATTGCCAAGTTTTCTCTATACAACAATTACCGCCTCGAGGCGGAGAAACTGCTGGACGACACACTCGCGGCTTTGGAGCAGAAAATGAAAGCAAAGTTGTCCAAGAAATGCCGAAAGTTTTTCCAAGATCTCCGTGAGCAGATTTTGGAGCTGTTCACCTCATCAAATGACAATAAGCGGGCTTTTCTGCGTTTTGTGAAATTGGAATGTCAGGACGAGGAAGTTTCAAGCACCACGCAAATGCCCACAGAGAGCGAAGTCACAGAAACTTCAGGAGAGTCGGAAACTTGGCCAGAAACTGGAGAAGAATCCACAACCGAAATGCCCACGGAAAGCGAAGTCACAGAATCCGAAGAACAGAATTCCTCCGACTTCGTAACGGAAACCAAAGAGGCCATCACGCCAACCACCGAACCGAATACGGCAAGTGATTTGAAATTATCACAAAAATTTAAATTAACTTCTTTGTCTTTTTTTGCAGAACATTGAGGATGAAATCTTCACCAAACTCCTCAAGATGTATCGGGAGAAATACAAAGACCGCCCGGGCTACACTTCAAACAACAAAGAGTTCGAGGAAATGATGGTAATAGTGAACCATGGCATCGATTTGCCCTTCGAAAAGGTGGCCGAAAAGGCCGAGATCTACGCCAAGATCATGTACTACGAAAAGGTCCGCGTGGGCCTCGAGGATGCGCTTTCCTATAAGCGTTATTTTATACTCCGGCTGTTGGATCTTTACAGCACAACTTTGGAGTGCCGCAAGTATTTCATGCACTTGTTACAATCCTACGATTCGGTGCTGCATCAGACCAACGAGATCAAGTGGTTGTACCTGAAGGCCTTTGATCTCAAATGCTCCAGCGAGAAAGCCAACATCACCACCACAGAGGTAAGTGGGGGAATTTTAAAGGGATTAAACAAATAATTGGTGTGTTTTTCCAGTCACCCGAACCGGAGGAGGACATCTTCACCAAGCGGCTGAAGCAGATTCGCAACACTTACAAGGATCGTCCAGGCTACACGGCCAACAATGCCGAATTCGAGAAATATTTCGAGCAAGTGCCCATAGGAATCGCTTTGAGTATCGAGGAGATCGAAACAAAGGCGGAGATCTATGGGAATTTCACGCTCTACGATAAGATTCGCGTGGAATTGGAGAGCTTTATACAATTCAAGATTCTTAAAATAACAAATCTACTGAAGGACACAAACCTACCCGAGCCCTGCATCAGGCACTACGAAAGGATTTTAGCAAAGCTCAAGGATGCCTTAAACAAATCGAATGAAATTAAATGGAAGGTTCTGCGGGACAATCCCATGGTCTGTCTGGAGCTCCTAACCACCACAACACCTAAAACTACAACCACCACAACCACAACAACCACAACTACGATTATAGAAACCACAAGGGAAGTGACGACCACCAGTTCGCCTGAGGGCACCAAGAAAACCACCAGACATCCGGAGATTATCAACGATCAATATCCGGCGGGTTCTATAATGCAATGCGCCGATGATATTGTAAACGCAATTGCCCGGGCCAAGCCCAAGTTGAGGCAAAACGCCGTAAACACCAGCACGAATCCGATGATCCACAATCTTTCATCGCACATCTACGTGAGTATTAAAATCAAATTAAATACGTAATAAAATTAATTGAAATCTCTGCCTCTTAGCTTCCGAACGTTAAAGACGATATCTGCACTTTGCAGCTCAAGAAAATCGTGCATAATTATCGACTGCGGCCGAATTTCACCAGCGACAATCCCGAGTTCGAGGAGAAAATCTGGCCGGTTTACACGGCCTTGTCGTTTGGCGATCTGCCAGTGAAAAGCAAAGCCTACGCGATATTTAAATTCTACGACGACGAACGCCGCAGCTTGGACATAATTCTCGAGTCTAAGATAAGAGAAGCCCGCGTCTCCCTGACCGAGTCCCGGGGCACTCGTTGCGAGAATTATTATCAACGCATTTTGAATGCGTTTTTGGGTTCGGTGCGGCTGCCCATCAAAAACAAGGACGACCTTATAAACAACACGGCCATGCAGTGCAGCGACGATGACGACGGCGACGATTACAAGGTTTTCTTCAGCAACGGAACTCAAGTCACGAATCTGCCAAAGCTCGAGAAACTAGCGAAGACTTCAACTCGCATGCCCAAAAGGATCAAAGTCACTTCTCGACCAGGTTAAGAAAAGGATTGCAAAATACTCAGGGCAAGAAGAAAAGATTACAAAATTATACATATCTGGATATTAAACGAAGAGGATTCCTTGGGGATTCCTTTAATTCTATTTCCTTGAGAGGGGAACATTTTCCTGGGCAGCCCATTAGGTTGGTTTCTTTTTTTTCGAAATACCTAAAATATAAAAAGAATTAAAGCCACAGAACCAAATAGCATAGAAAACCAGTCAAACTTACCTGACTTTAAATATTTATATATTTCCTTATATGTCGATGTTGGGAGCGGATAAAACACAAATTTTAATGCTTATAATATCCAAAATCCGTTTGTCTATATAAAGGAAGAAAAAAAACGTCAATAAACATTTAAATACAGGAGTTGCTCTCAACCAGAACATAGGATATATTAGAGAGAGAGAGAGAGGGAGATTGGCAGTAAGGAAAATATAAAACGAATATAAAAATACCACAAAAATAACTTCATTTAAATTCGAAAATATAGAGTATTTCAGAGTCGGAAGAGCCGAACTATTACGTCCTCATTTCTTTCCATGGTATTTTAATTTAATTTCTAACAAGCATAAAAATCCAATCGTTCCAGGAATCATTCACGGCAGCGGTAACGAAAACCACAAATGACATTTTAAATAACGAAAAGCCACTGGCTTCCGGGTCGGCCTCCCACCGAGGAACGTTAAAAAGGGTTGCACAATTTTGCATTAATCAACTAACATCGGTTTATAAGTTGCAACCCTAGACTTCAGTCTTATTGGCTACCGTGTGGGTGCGAGAGAGAAAACAAGATATACAGCAATCCCTGCATGGCTCTGCCTAATGTCGTATGTATGTAGGTCAAGCGCCGTACGTTTAAGTCAAACAAGAAGAAGAATTAATGGAATTATTAATGCGTTTTGGGTTTTTGCAAGCGCACACACACGGACGGAGCGGCCGTCAAAGCCTCACACACACACACACACGGAT
>JBAMCP010000343.1:0-49335 GCA_037075105.1 Lissocephala sabroskyi | reverse complement strand
CGCGGAGTCCCAAGCACACGGAGACCGCATGGCGGCCCCAATCACCCCCAAATCCCACACCCACACTCACCGATCGAAGAAAAGAAGAGTAGAAAGCACGGACCTCAGCCTTATTTGGTTTTGTTGTCGTCTTCTTTGTTTTTTCCGGCCGGCTAACGCGAAAAAAAACTGCGTAAAAAATTTTCACTTCACAACCAAGCTTTTCGGCCGGCGAGGGCTGCACAACATTGCATTCATCGACTACAATCGGTCAGGGAGGCTGCATAGCGGCCCTTAAGGGCCCCAAGTATTCGATCATTAATTTATGAGTAGCAACCCTGGACTTCGGTCTTATTGGCATCCCTGCGCGGGCGGGAGGGAGATGGCATCCCTGCGGGGGCGGGAGGGAGAGGGAAAACGCAGTACGTTTTAGTCAAAGAAGAAGAAGAATTATTTAAATTATTAATTCGTTTTGGGTTTTTGCAAGCCAACACACACGGCCACTTGCACAGAGATCACACATACACACAAACTGGTCAGCTGCGCGGCTCTGCCCAATGTTGTTGCAGGCCAAGCGCCGTACGTTTCAGTTAAAGAAGAAGAAGAATTATTTAAATTATTAATGCGTTTTGGGTTTTTGCAAGCGAATACACACACACGGCCACTTGCACAGAGATCACACATACACACAAACTGGTCAGCTGTACGGCTCTGCCTAATGTTGTTGCAGGCCAGGCGCCGTTCGTTTTAGTTAAAGAAAAAGAATTAATTCCATTATTAATGCGTTTTGCGTTTTTGCAAGCCAACACGCACACACACACACACGGACGGAGCGGCCGTCAAAGCCTCACACACACACACACACGGATCGCGGAGTCCCAAGCACACGGAGACCGCATGGCGGCCCCAATCACCCCCAAATCCCACACCCACACTCACCGATCGATGAACAGTAGAGTGGAAAGCACGGACCTCAACCTTATTTAATATTGTTTTCGTCTTCTTTCTTTTTTCCGGCCGGCTAACGCGAAAAAAAACTGCGTAATAAATTTTTCACTCACAATTAAGCTTTTCGGCCGGCGAGGGCTGCACAATTTTGCATTCATCGACTACAATCGGTCAGGGAGGCTACATAGCGGCCCTTAAGGGCCCCAAGCATTCGATCATTAATTTATGAGTAGCAACCCTGGACTTCGGTCTTATTGTCATCCCTGCGGGTGCGGGTGCGAGAGGGAAAACGCAGTACGTTTTAGTCAAAGAAGAAGAAAAATTATTTAAATTATTAATTCGTTTTGGGTTTTTGCAAGCCAATACACACACACGGCCACATGCATAGCGCCCTGTAGGGCCGCCCGCTGATCACACATACACACAAACTAATCAGCTGCACGGCCCTGGCTTTTGTTGTTGTAGGCCAAGCGCCGTACGTTTTAGTTAAAGAAGAAGAAGAATTATTTAAATTATTAATACGGTGGAAATTAGAGTTGCAGCCCCCAGCGAAAATTAAATTCTTTCTTGTTTTTTAATTGTTTTTATTGAAATAAACATACACCAAACACCCTTTGTAGAATAAATGAAACACATCTACACTTTCAATTCAATCACTTCTTTATTCAATCAAATGTTGCTTTTGCCGGTGCATGTAAGCAACAATGTTGCAGTTAACATTAGCAACACTGTATCTAAGCAATGCTTATATACATGTGCCTTCAACATTTTCTTGTTTCCAATCTAAGAAAAATAAATTCGAAATAAAGCGAAAATAGACAAAAGGATCGGTGTTCGATTTTATTTGGGCTATGACGGCTTTTTATGCCATTGGCCAGGCCAATTGACTGGATGGTTTAAGGCTCGAAATTTGTCCGTTTAAATGGCGATTTTCTGGGAAAAAACTGCTCACCTCAAAAGGCTAAAATAATACTAAATATTTCAATTCCCTCAGCACTTCCTCGAGAGCCTCGCTTTGAACTTGTTGGCCACACTGAAACGCTCCTGCAGCACCCGCTGAGCCACCGACGGCGGCCGCTCCTCGTACTGAGAATCCTTGCCCGCCGCCACTGGCTCCACCGGCATGGCCAACGCCTCCCCCCCGCCCGACGAGGCTGGCGGCGGCAGCGCCAAAAGCGGTTTCATCTGCTGCATCGCAGCCTTCAGCGGCCCTGGCAGCCGCTTGGCCCGGATCCTCGTCGAGCGCAGCCACGAGGACGCCGGCCGCTCCTCCGAGCAGCTCTGCCAGCGCGTGGGATTCACATAAATCCGGGAAGTCGTGCGCTTGGTCCAGGCCATGGTCCTGGGCTTGGTGCCGGAGTCGGCCAGCCACTGGGAGTAGGCCACCTTGGAGAGCTCGCGCTGGTGCTCCAAGCGTTCCGCATAATTGGCCTGGGCCCGCTGGAGGAAGGCCCGGCGATTCTCGTCGCTGGCGATCTTGTAGCGATGCCATTCGGCCACCCGGCGCTGGATCTCGTTGGCCCGGACCAACCGGTTGTGGGACATGCCGTGGGGGTTGTAGAGCCGCCGGTAGCTTCTCTGGGGGTTGGAGATTTTCGAGCTGCGCGAGTCGGAGAGCAGAGAGCTGCGCTCGGAGCCGCGGGACTTGGCCGCCAGCCAGTCCATGTAGGACTTGGCGGAGAGATGGCGGCGCAGGGCGTTGGCCTCGGCCTCCCGGTCGGCCAGGCGTTTCTTCTGCTGGGCCTGCTCGGCTTCTTGTTTCCTGAGGGGGAAGGGGTAAATTAATTTGAGTTGGTTATTCCCGTTCTCCTCATACTTCTTGGCCTGGAGCCACTCGTCAAAGGTGACCCGGCGGGAGGACTTGCCCAGGCGGCTGTCCTGGCTGCAGGTGCTGTTGTCCGTTGACGTGGCCGTGGCTGCCTTGCGCAGGCGCAAGGACCTCCGCGTTGAGCCAGAGAACTGGCGCTTCTTCTTGTCGGAGCCGGAACTGCTGGTCGAGCCGCTGAACTCAGCGCTGGACTTGGGCACGGCGCTGTCGGAATCGACGCCAGCCGAGCTGCGCGTTTGGCATTTGCTGCTGCCAGAAGCGGAGCTGGCCTGGCGCATTCCGAGTTCCGCCGGGCGCTCTTCGTCCTCGAAGCTCTCCGAGTTGATGCTGTTGCTGGGCATGTCGTTGTCCTGGTGGTCCTCCACCAGCTCCACCACTTCGCCGCCGGCCCGCAGTCTCAGCTCCAGCAGAGGGAAAACCTCGCGATAGCAGCCCGGCCCCAAGCACCTGGGAATCCCATTAAATTAGAAAGGATTGGGGTAAATTTCTCACTTACCCCAATTGGTGGGCATTGTAGACGTCGGCCAGTGAAATGGGCAGGCTTGTGGGCGTGGCCGGTTTTTCAGGACTTGCAATCGCTTTGGGGCCTTTGAGGGGCCGACAGTCGTCGGTGACGCCAGCGGTGTTGGTGCCCGAGGATCTGTTGTCCTCCATTGGTTATTGCAGTTCTGGTAACAAAAATGACGGGGGATTTGAGTAGGGGAAATTTAGAAGGATGTTGTGGTGGTTGGAGTTACGTGAATTGTTTTCCAAATCTTTTTCTTGTATTATTTAAAATTTTAAATGTTTTTCGCAGTTTTTTCCGAATTTTAAAATTTTGTACTGTGGCCTAAGCTATTTATATTTTTGGGTATTTTGTCCTGTCGCCTCCTAGCATCTCAAATCTCGAAGGTTTTTTCAATGCTAGCCTGCTCCCCTCATTATTGGTAATATTCTCCAGTCCTCATTTGCTTACAAATTCATAAAATTCGCCAGCGCAAATGAGGTTTTATGTTTTATACCCTTAATGGTTTAAAGGGTAAGGGTAACTTTGGGTAACTTCCCCGTTTTAATACTGAAAAAGCTAATAAAATAAAACACAATCAAACCAATTCTTTATATTTATTAAGGATCAAAAGGCAAACACAATGGAAGCCTGAAAAAAACTGAGATACATTCTTCCTGAGGGTACAGGGTATAAAATTTTTATTTAAACTTTATTTCCTCTTTTGGGGCTCTAGAATTTCTCTCCTTGCGGCTTGATGATGATATTATGGACCTTGAAATTGTTATAAAGCAATAAAAAACCGTAAAATCTTTAAGAGAATTCAAATTACCTGGACATTCGGTGGAGTGCTCATCACCCAAAGGACGGCATCGGCAATGTCCTCCGCCCGCAGCATGGGCATATGCTGGCTGACAATGTCCCTTAAATCCGACGGCAGAATTTCAGTGTCCACCATGCCAGGACTTATGGTCTGCAGATAATTGATTATATAATTGATCTTTGTTGGTATTTCAGACTCACCGATATGCGGACTTTGGTGTTGTGTCTTTGGAACTCCTGGCGGTAAATCTCGTTCATGGCCCGCAAGGCGAACTTCGTGGCCGGGTAAATGTTGAGCGAGGGCAACTGAGGACCCAAATTCGGCACCTGCTGTCCCGCAATGCTATTCACAATGACCACCTGACCCTCCGCGTCTCGTCCTCGCATCGATTGGAAGGCCTCGCGTATACAGAAAACCGCGCCCATTAAGTTCGTCTCAATCGTCTCCCGGATGGCCCGAGTGTTGTGGCTCTGGCTCAGCTCCGTGGTGGCTATAATCCCGGCATTGCTGACCAGGACATCGGCCCCGCCCAGTTCCTTGTGGGCCCAGTCAAAGGCCTCCAGCACCTGCTCCTCCCGGGTGATATCGCATCTGCGGACATGCAGTCGTTTCTGCTGGGCGGCCGGCAATTCCTGGCGCATTTTCTCGACCCGCTCCTGCCGCCGGGCCAGGCCAACCACCTGCAGTCCCGCTCCAATTAGGGCCCGGGTGCAGGCTGCTCCTATTCCAGAGCTGGCGCCGGTCACCACCGCCACTTTGTTGCACCAACGTTCCATGCTGAAATGAGACTGGCGGTGGCGCTGCCGGCTGGCGAGTTTGACGGCGGCCAATGCGAGAAGCCATAGGAGTTTCTCGGCACCGGCCAGCAGATATTGATTGACCCACCTGAAAGCCACAGGGCGGTTGTTTATGATGATGACATCGATGGCGGGGAGCCTTTAAATATTTCAGTCACTTTAAGGTAACCAAAGCTTTAACGTCCGTAACCATTTCAATGGCTTGCTCGCCAATTTAAACGTGAGGATTAATTTCAAAATGCTTTAAATTTTATTAGAACTTTAATTTAATGCTTTACAAAATACAGAAATATAAAATATATAGAATAAAAAAACCCTAACGCCATGGCATCTGCTTGCGCAGCTTGATGAGATTCGGGGCCCTGGGGAACTGCTGCGAAGATTTGACTTCGGATTTCTTGGTAACGCCAGGATTCCGAGGCTGAGCTGCACAGGAGTTCGGAAATTGGTTTGGCTCCTTTGTTAAACGAGAATTCGATTTGGTTACCCCTTTACCCTCGGCCAGAGTTGGGGGATTTAAAGTCTCGGGTTCTAAAGATTTTTGGGGTAAAGAATTCGGCTGTTCCTGTGCTTTTAGATTTCCTGTGTTCTTTTCTTGGTCTTTCTTTTTGGCATAGGAATTTTCTTCTAAGGACTTCTTCCCTGGGCCTGGATCAGCGTCAAAAT
This sequence comes from Lissocephala sabroskyi, assembly GCA_037075105.1. Lineage (NCBI taxonomy): Eukaryota > Metazoa > Arthropoda > Insecta > Diptera > Drosophilidae > Lissocephala > Lissocephala sabroskyi. Next base: position 43,810 of record JBAMCP010000343.1, on the reverse strand, counting down.
CATCGACCTGATCGCTTCCGTATTGTTCGTCAAAGGAATCAGCCCGCTTTCGCGGCAATCGCGCTCGGGCCAAATGGAACTTTTCAATCTCCCTGCGGATTTGGGCATCCCGCTTGGCTATGGCGTTGCCCTCGTCCACCCAGTCCTGTATGTCCTTTTCAATGCGCTTCCTTTTCAGCCAAGCCTTTTTCTTCTGGTAGTCTATGGCTCTTTGTTCGTCGGGGAATACACGAATGTCTCTTTTTTGGAGGGTGCCGGGTTGTCTTCTAAACTTTTGAGACGGCATTCCTCTTCCTAATTTGAATCCCGAGCTGAGTTCGAATTTGGAATGCTCATCATGCCGGCGAACTTGTGGATTTCCCCGGAAATTCTCCACTGAGTCTCCTTGACTCGACTGAGCTCTGCGGTGGTTTGGAATCTTCCGGTAGCTTCCCTCGGATCGTCGATATTGCATGGATCTGCAAGGATCTTCGCGGTTCCTTATCTTTTGCGGATTGTACTGTGGAAATTTAATGGGCCTTACAGAGGCCGCCACAGAATTTCTTCGTGGCTGGGCCAATCGATTGAGCCGCGCAAAATCCGGGCCTGTCCGAAGCATTGGAGCGCCCGGAGGATCCGAAAGATCATCGCGTGGGCGCTCCTTGGGGGCTCTGGGGTTGGGATTTTTCACAGATCCTTTCAATCCGACCCAATCCTTCCAGGCTTCTTCGGCATTCCGACGTCGCTGCTCTTTGCTTGCTTTCTCCTCCCAAAGGCGTTTTGGATCCTTTGGCAAATGACTTAATTCGGATTTGTTCCGACGCAACTTCGGGGCTTTATACCAATTCTCGTAATCCTGGTGGGCCCTCAGCTCTCGTTCTCTGTGCTGCAGGCAGTGGAGCTCCTCGTCTGTTCGTTTCTCCTTGTACAACTGCCGTTGCAGTTCACTAAAAAGAAATTAAAGTTATTATCTGAAGGACGAAGAAGAACCCTCAAAGTTTCCCCCCCTGAGCTTTCTTATATCCGCGGAGAAATCAGATTATTTTGGGGGTAACTTTGGGGGGTAACTTTGTTTATTCATTTGAACGGAGCTTTGTTCGGCGGACGGACAAACGGAAAGGACTCACATCTTTGCTGCCAGCCAAATATTGAAGGCCCTTTGGCGTCGTGCTTCGAAAATTATGCGAGAGTCCTCGCTGGAGCTCCTTTTCTTCCACTTGCCAAGGTCCAAGTCCGTGTGTCTTTGGATCTGGAGATCGCGCCGTGAGCGGCGGAAAGATTCTCCTGAACTTTTGTAGCCGTCTGACGGTTCGCTTGTAGATCGCCTGCGGATTTCTCTGGAAACGGAAGGATATCTTTTCTGTGGTTTTTGGCTAAAGCGGCGCATAAAATTTCTGTTTTCCATTTGCCGTTTTCCTTGCCGATCGTCGTCGGTCGAGGAGGCTGAAAATGAGCCATAAGTTTTATCTTTTTTATGGCCAATCGCTGGCCCCCGCTTGTGGATCCTTTTGATTCTCCTTGGAACTGGATTCCTCATTCCAAAACGCCGATCTTCATCGGCTGTGGAAGATGAAATCGATCGCTTTGGTCGCCGTCCAAATGGAAGGCAATTTTTTTTATGGTAGCCAAATGTTGGCCGTTGGTGGGTCTTTCTAATTTCCCCGGAGGAGTCGCTTTCTGGGCACCTGAGCAACATTTGTTTCCCTGCAAGTTTCCCATTTCTTTGATTTGATTTGGAAATCTTCTCCAGCTTTTTAGGCTTCTCTTGATCGTTGAAGGGGAAATCGGAGGCCGGCCAACGTTGGGGACTGGCAGCTTCGCGTTTTTGTCCTTTTCCATTCGATTTGCTTATTTGTTTTGGCATTTCTTTTAAATTTCCCACTGTTGTCCTCTCCTGGCCACGCTTTTTGGTATAAACCTTGCGAATTTTTCTTCCGCCTCGCGTGGGTGAGGAGGAATCGCAGGAATTGCGATAAATTTGAAGCCTCGGATTTTCTATTATTATTTTCCGAACTGCTGGTTTAATTTGCATCAACTTTCCTTTGTCCTCCTTACCTAAGGAATTCTTTTTTACCCTGCGAGGAATTCTCTTTTTTAGGTTCAATTCCTCGGATTCTTCAGATTCGCTTGGGATGCGGCGACGGATTCGTCGTTTCTTAGATTTCTTTTTGGCTTGATTGATTTTTTTGGGCTCGTCATGGGACAAATCGGACAAGGAAGCGTAAGAAAATCGGCGAGGCTGTGTAGGTTTCTCGGGTTGGGAGTTAAATTCAATTTGTTTTAATTCTTTGGAAAGAATTTCTTGTCCTCTTTCCTTGGACGAACTCCGTTTTTCAGGCTGCATTTTGGCCTGGCAAGAAATTAATTTACTTTCTTGCTGATCTTCATTGTCAGCTAACCAAAATCGTGGAGCATCCTCATCGCTTTTCAATGCATTAACTGAAGGCGACTTCCCTTCGAGTTTTACTGGAATGGATCCATCGAAAATAAATTGCTCAGACGCATCTGAGTTCTGAGGAATCTCCAAGCATCTTTCTTCTCCTTTACGAATCTCCTCCCATTTTACTTCTTCCTCTTGGCCATCGTCGTCGGATGGATCAAATGACGAGCCATAGGCGAAGCGATGGAAACGATAGCGATGATCATATCGTCCGTACCTGGAAATTATTCCCCATTCAATATAATTCTACCTTAGAGCCTGAGAAACTTACGGTGTTTCGTATAAAAGAGGACCACAATTAATTCGAATATGCCGAAAGGCGGCAACTGTGCGATTGTTGGGATCCGAACAGAGCATAATTCGCATTATCTCCTTGCCATCTTTGTCTTTGGTTGCCACAAATGCCATAGTGGAGCGAGGGTAAAAAATAACTTACCCTACGCTTAGACTGGCTTAAATAAAAATACTTTATGTCGTTTTGTATTGAAAACAAAATTTGTATGGCATCACAAATGCCAAAGCTACAGTGACTTTGATTTGAAATACACTCGAAAAAAGTGAAGTCGAGATTTTAAGTCAAAGTCAATTATTACCCTCTTCCTTGTCCTAAATTTGTAGCAGTCTGGGTTGGGCGGGTGTGGGATCCAAAAAGGCATAAATATGATCTCCATGAAGATAATCTCTCAGATCCTTTAGTTCCTATAGGTGACCAGACAGATGGACACTGCGATGTTGGTTTCTCCTATCTTCTAACCACTTTGGAAGTAACTTTGGGGACCCACGAAGACTCCCTCACTATCATTATACCCTTCTTCCTTCAGATAGAGGGTAAAATAAAAAGGAACTTACCCTTAAATCTTTTCAAAGGGGTTTCTCGACGGTTTTCCATCCCAAATCTTTTGCAACGCTTTCCCCATCAAAGAGTAAAATGCCTTCCCCCTTTTAAGGGTATCAGGAAGTCCAAGGACTTGGTGTAAAATGAAATCGGTCTGACAGAATTTGTAGCTAATAAAATGCCCGTAAATTTTCTCCCCTCTCCAACCACCAAATTTAGTTTCAAATTTTGTATTTTAAGGCCAGAATTTATAATTGAAAACCAGACCAGAAATAATAACAGAAGCACTTTTATATTTATAAATATGATTTTTTATTTATTTTTCTTTCGTTTGGCACACAGCACATCCGTCTTTCTTGACTTGTTACACGAAATTTATTCAAGCCACCGAAGTTTAAATCTAGCAACATTTGTTGCGAATTTTATTCAAGCAACACAAAGTCCAAGTCCAGCAACATTTGTTGCTAGACTGTCGTCGCCTAATGATGATCGTTGTTGCTATTGCAGGAATATGAATTTCACCATGTTGCTAATCATTTGATAATAGCAACATTTATGTTGCCAAGTTATTCATGGGAATTTAAAGTATTCAAAAATTACCAACAACACTAAAATACTTTAAGAAATCTCACAACCGAATTGCCTACAGAGTATTTCAGTTTCGCAGCCTCTTCCTTATTTAATATTGGGCAGATTTTGAAATGTTTGTAACAAGATAAAAATTCAAATTTGCGCGGGCACTTATCGATTTGACAATAAGAAGTTCACAGGAGCGAACGAACGATTTTGGCGCCGAACGCGCATTTTCAAAAACCAAAACAAAATATTTAAATTTACGGAGGCCAAGGCTTAATTTTGTGCCTTCAAATATTACTTAAGTTATTTTTCAACAATTTTGCTGCAATCTCTTCCTAAAATTTGGACTTAAGATTTAAAAATCGAATAAATCGATTTCGTCTTGTTTACCTTTTTCCGGAGCTGATTCACTGAGCGAACTTCAGTTCCGATCGTTGTGAAATTGGCGGCGGTCGTGGCTTGCCGACAAAAAAAGTAATTTTTGCAATAAAATCGGTCGACGGGAGTGAAATATAATCCAAATCGGTTAAACATATCATATATAAGCCCGGGAATATGATAGTTTATTGGAATTCCGTGATTTTCCAATAATTTCGAAAATTTGCAGGGCCCGCAGCGTCGCTACGAATTTTTCCAATTTTATTGTATAAATCAATCAAATCGGGTGATTAATAGTGAAAATCGGTTTAATGCCAACTTGTACTAGCTTTTTAATATGTTTAAAATGTGAAAATAGTTGGTTTTTCGCGTAATTCAATTTCCCGGTGAGGAGGCGTCGGTCGCCCGGCAGTTGCCGCCCTGTGGTTGCCGCCCTGTAGTTGCCGCCTGGCAGTTGTCAATTTTTGTTGTTGTTTTTTAAGTGATTAGCAGTTTTTTAATGGTTGGTGGTAATGTTGGCAATTAAACGAAGCTCTAAATTACTTCTTCCAAGTGTAAATGTTCGTTTATATTTAAATTTATTATTGTTATTTGTATTATTGTTTTTGGCCAGGCCAATGGCTAGTGACGGCGCAAATCCAAAAAATAACGGCTGCGGAGCCCTCACGCGGTTCGTGTCTTTACTTTTAATCGCTCGTGACGAGGAAGCGTCTCCGTTTTCTAATCAATTATTAATAATTTTTTCTTTTTTTTTTGTGTGAATAAAGTGATATTTACAGAAATTAGTGATCAGTTGCCCGAAATTTTTGTTTAATTTTTTTTTTATTGTGTGCAAATGCGTAATAGATAGCCGGGACTCAAACCCAACAGACAAGACAGCAGCTGCTTCCGTGTGGTGAGTGTCTTTGCTAATTTTCTTATTTTCGATCTCCGATTGGGACGCTTTGGGACGGAAAAGGGTATAATTTATATTTGTTATATTATTAGGCATTGTTAATACCCTTTTTAAAGAAAGCGTGGTCCCTGAAAGCTAAACAAATTAAAGCATTTTTTTTGGTAATTGGGATAAAATCAAATAAGCATTTTTTTAGAAAAACCTTCCCACAAATACCAAAAATATTGCTCATACGTCGCCGTAAAAATACTTGTCTGTATTTCTTATTGGCTGTTGCTTTTTTACCTAGTCAATTAAGTTTTCTTGCACAATCTTTAGGCAAATATTACATAAATTAAAAATCAAATTCGGTTTGATTCGGTTCAATTCATTTTTCTCTCAGTTGTGAGAGAGAAAACCATTTCGGATGCAATTGGGAAAACAATTTCCTCTCACTTTGCCGTGAAGCTTAAACCACTTCTACGACCGTAGATTTAAGTTCTTTTCGAACTTATCTACTAACCTTAAAATCCACTTGATTGGCAAGCAGCGGAACGGGGCGGACAGGCAGAAATCGAAGGACGAATTGGTCGCTGGCAGTCAGGATGAATCGATGAAATTGCTTGGGTTTTTTTTCCGTCGAATCATCCACAAACGGATGTTACATTCAACCGAAAACTAATTTCATTTCATCACAATTTGACTCGAACTTTTCATGTTCCTACCTACAATCGTTTAGCGTAGAAGCTCCGCCTTTTCTGCCACGCCCCCCGACCACGACAATTCCCAGCGATAAGCAACAAAAAAACAATTTATTGTTTTGACTCTTGACGCGTGTGCACTTCAAAAAGGTTAAATGAATAAGTGCGCCAAACTTCAATTGATCGGAGGGGGGATGACAAGGCACCAAAACTAGACGAACTGCCCGGCATACAGACATCGTCTGGTAACTTATGACCCAGCATTATTCGAGTCCAGCCGTGTATTGTGGGCGTGAGTGGGAAATACACGGACAAAGGGAAAATTACGTTACGGAATTTCTTGTTACTTGCAACAGCAGAAGGCGAAGCCTGCAGCCAGGACTTTGGCTGGATGAAGTCGTCAGGTCGCACGGACTTGTGGTTCATTTATTGCTCAAGTGATTGGCGATAATTCCAAACGGGACAAGAAGTCCGGTGAGTGCGGCGCTTTTACCCCTCGCAGAATTCGCCTTTTTGGTAATTTTTCTTCGTTAAGCGAAATTCATTTGAAATGAATTAAATTTATAAAAATATCCAAAGACTAATCATTCAACTGACTGATTAAAAATTCACTTGGCTTTTTTAACCAGCCCGCAAGCTGGGGGTATAAAGTTTCCCTAAGGGTAAAGCAACAGAAAGGGCATCTCGACAAGCTGATAAATTGACACCTTTTTATACCCTCACCCTGGGGTAAAAAGGTATGAAAGTTTCGTGTGGAAGAAAGAAACAAGTAAAATAAAACAGACTTATGAGACAGACTTTTGAGAGCGAGAGGAACCCAAATTTTGAATTTAGACTCGTTATATCTGAAGGCAGATGCAGTTTATTATTATTTCACGATGCCATGCCTCCCTCTCCCCCAAAATAGTCTTAATAAGCTAAAAAGCTTCACCACAAAAAGGGTAATAAAAAAATACCCTTCGTTTTGATTCGAAAATCGACTAAATGCGTGGGGCGGGCTGGGGGTAAAAAACTTCTCCATAAGTCTTTAACATTTTAAAAGGGAAAGAGTGAAAAGTCAAAGGCGAATCTTCGTAATTAATTTTATTAGAAAAGAATATGCCAGGGTAAAGGGTATAAAACGGTCGGGAGTTTCTGCATGACGAAAAGTTAACTTGCAATCAAAATATTCAATAAAATCGAATATTGTATCCTTTTCACACACACACGGAAAGGCAGGAACACTACTTCCATATTCCATTTTAGGTTGAATGCATGATTTATGCGCCATTGTCCTGTCCCAAGCACGCAATCGAATGCAGTGACATTGGACACCCAAAAAACCTTCGCGTGTGCCACGAGACGCGGCAATGGTCAATGCCAATTTCCCGCTTGGTTTTTGGAATGAAAAAGAATCGGGAACTTAATCAGCAGTTGGGAGATAAATCGAAATTAAGAGATTGACAAACAAATGAGCTGAAATTCGAAAACGAAAGGGATTAAAGCAAACCCGTTAAATAAATCTTTTAGGGCTTATTTAATCCTTGATTTCCCTGCCAACTTTTCGGGTTTTTGAGAATCGCTTGCCAATGTAAAGGAAGCTAACCAGCTATCGATACCGGCTGTAAAAAGGACGAACGAGAAGGAGCGAAATAGAGTGCATTTATGCATTTATGCTTTTGTGGTCAACAGCAATGGGGCAGGGGGCCGGGGGATCCCCACACACAGAGACACAAAATTGCGTTGGCCATTGCATCGCCACCATCATCAGGGGCAGTGGTGTTGTCCTTGTTGCTCCACCTGCGGTTGCTGGTTGTCATAGTCGTCCTGGCCAGCCAGCCATTCGAATGCATAAGGATAGAGTTTTCTGCTTGGTGATTTTTCATATGCAACTATTCATGTATTCACGTGAGTTATGCTCGCCTCGTAACTTTGCCCGCCACTGGCGTTGCCAGCACCAAATCGCAGATTCTTTAGTGCTCTCGCCCCTTTTTTGCTTGGCTCTCGGCCAGACGCAGCACGCTTTTGTGGGTGTTCGTTGTCCGATACCGTGTAAAATTGTAATCCATGATTTGTACTTTGCATTTGTTTGCTTGTTTGCTGGCTAACTCAGTTAGCTTTCTTCTTCCTGCTTCTTGCTTCTGCGTGTTGGCAGTTTGATATTTTCAAATGCGACTGATAGACTTTAATTTGACACAACTTTTCCCATTTAATCCCAACCGGCTTTGTTCGAGGAGTTCGATTGCTTTTAATCCGATTTACATCGTCTTAAGAGAATGGGAACAAATTTAGCATCAGTACAAATAAAAGAAAACTGATTTGCTTTTGTTTTTGGGGAATTATTAATAATTTCAATTAGCCAAGCTTTGAATTTGATGTGTTTAAAAATTCTTTTTAGTCTGAGTCTGAAAATTATTTTTATTCAAACCCTAAACAGTTGCGGAGATGGACAAACCAATTTATGCTTTGTTTTAAAATTCTTTTTAGTCTGATATTTAAATTCGAAACCTGAAATAGTTGCGGAGATGGGCAGACACTTGAATAGAAATTTCTGCCTTGTTTTAAAATTCTTTTTAGTCTGAGTTTAAAAATTCGAAACCTCAAACAGTTGCGGAGATGGGCAAACCAATTTATGCTTTGTTTTAAAATGCTTTTTAGTCTCAGTTTGAAAATTATTTAAATCAAACCCTAAACAGTTGCGGAGATGGGCAGACGGACACTTGAACACCAATTTCTTTTGTTTCTTTGTTTTAAAATTCTTTTTAGTCGGAGTTCGAAAATTATTTAAATTCGAAACCTTAACAGGTGCGGAGATGGACGGATACCAATTTATGCTTAGCAGGCTTTCTAGATTTTTTGCTGTCCATCTGCTCATCTCCCTGACTGCTCGTTTGACCCGACTTATTGGTTTCCTAATCCTAATCCGAATTAAAGTCAAGCTTGTCCCTCTGCACCTTCGTAAATAAGAAGATTTACCCATTTGCCCATTTGTGCAATTTTTTTATATTAATTCGTTAAATTCGATTTTGAGAAATTCGTATGCTTAAAATATTAACAACAAGAAAATCAATGCGTGTGTGCTGTGTGGAATCTAACGCCATGGGACCGGCTTGTGAGGCTTAGATAATCTAGAGACCTTCGGGGGCTGCTCGGGTAGTTTGATGTCGACACGTTTCGGAATGCCCTTCGATTGATCTGCGGCACTTTGCATATAGGTTTTCTTCGTGGTCGAATTTGAGGCTTCAGGTTTCAAGCGCGGTCCATTTTGTGATTCCTTCGACGGTTTTAGTGTGGGTGGGTTGCAGGCTTTGGGTGCCGGAGTTGTGGGATTTGCAACCATTTGGGAGCCATTAAGAGGTTTCCGGGAATTTGGAGCGGTGCGTGGCGGTTGCTTGGGCGCTCGAGGCAGTTTGCCAGAAAGGTGCATGGTTCGTTGCTTTATAACTTCTTCGGGAAGGTTGTACTTTTCGTACAGCTTGCGAGCGGAGATTTGGTGCTGCTTGTCGACCAATCGGGCGCTTGTGAGAATCCTGGTGAACGTGCGCCATTGTTGTTTTTTGTGACGAACTGCATAACCGCTGGGAATTGGTTTATTGGCCCGCTTTTCTGCTATGGCCAGCTCAGTGGGAAGGGGAGATTTTTTTTCGTTATTGGATTTCTTAAACCATTTCGGGTCATTGAAGGGAAACTTCTTGGATATTGAGTCAGAGTCGTCGCTTTCGGAGGACAAAGGCAAATCCAAATTGTAATTATCGTAGTTTAAAATTGAACCCTTTCCCTTCATCAGTTCCTCGAGCTCCTCCATGGGAGGAATGGCGGAATAAGTTCCCAGATAATCTTCAAAATCGGTTTCCTGGAACTTGTGAATCGGCTTCATTTCCTGGTTGTTTTCAGCTTCCGACATGAAGGCTCGGAATTCTTCAGTTGGCAACAAAGTAACGCTGCTGCCTTCGGAGGCTTCTGAGTTTTGCGAACCCTTCAATTTGGCATTTCGTTTGCTTATAATTTCGAAAGCTTTCACTGCACTGGCCACGTACTCGGATTCTTCGGAATCTCCGGGCTTCTTCTCAGGGCTCTTTTTGCCTTCTTTTTCTTGTTCTTTGTTGTATTGTTCCTCGTCGATGAGAAAGTTCTTTATATCAAAATTATATTTCGGTGGAAACGCCAGCAAAGTGTCGTTATCGTCCCATAATTTGATTTCTTCAGGCTCAAACGGCTTTTCGTTTCTTTCTTTTGTTTTACCCTCCGCTGGCTTATTTTTGATATCACGGAACTGATCAAATCGGTTGGTCTTTGAGGAAGACTTTTGATTTGGTCGACTGAGCAACTCGTAATCATCTTCTTCTTCAGAATCAGAAAGTTGTTCAGCGTTATCTTTGCCTTCAACCAAAAATTCTGGTGGCTCTTCTTCAAATTCATCGCTTTGGTAGTCCTGAACTCCCTCGGAGCCAGATTCGTCTGCTGGAATTTTAAGCTCCTCAGCCTCAGATTCGTGGTCTTCTGAGAGGTCAGATTGCCTTTCATTTTCCGGCTTCGATCTTTCTTTAAGCAAATTTATTAGGCCTGCTGTTCCTTTGGCTTTCTTGCCAGTGTTTTTGGTGTTTTTCAAAAGCATTTGCAGTTTATCTTTACCCTGAATTGGGCCCTGTGGCTGCGATTCTTCAGATACAGAAGTCTCCTTATACTTCCTTGGCGTTTGACGCGAAAATATCATCGCTTTGAGTTTCACTTTCTCCTCAGTCGACAGCTCCGTCGGCGGCGGCTTTACGTTGCTTTTAAATGCTTTAGCCAATTTCGATAGGCCAGTTTTTCTCAGCTGTTGAGCTTTGGTTTGTTGGCTATTTGATTGAAAAATTTTACCGCCTCCCGCAATTTCGCCTCCTGAGGACCTCAAAGGTTCTGTGGTTCTTTTCTTCTGCGGCTCATAATGACCGAATTTGAGAGGCTTCAAAAATCCCTGCTTTGCCATTTCCAAGTCAATCGTCATTGCGGCTGGCTTCTTGCGAGGCTGAGCCAATCGCTCCAGTCGCGCGTAATCCGGTTTATTGCGAAGAGGCGGAAGTGGCGGCGGCCCAGGCATGGAACCGTCATCGTCTGAGTGACGATTAATCGACAGCCGATCAATCGGTGGCGTCCACTCTTTCGGCTTAGAATTCCGCGGAGCCTTAGCGCCCTAAAAAGATAGTTATATTTTTGATTCACACAATTTATGACTGCTTTTTCTTACCCATACAGGAGGAGCGACTTTGGTCTTTTGTTGTCTGAAAAGTTCAGTTTCTTTTGGCTTTGTGGCTTTGAATTCTCGTCCTTGGCGAGCGGCCAGCATTGCCGGCTCTTTCTCCCGATCCCAGGCCATCAAACGTTGCTGAACTTTAACTTCATACCTCTCCGGTTTTTCTTTTAATTCAATTGGTTTTTGGTTGGCTTTACCAATTTGATCGCCGCTCAATTTATTATATTTCTTGGCACCCGGAGTATCATGTTTTTTGGCCTGCACATCTCGCAACTTTGTGTTGAACTGTTTTTCTTTCTTACTTTCAGGAATACGATACATAATTTCTAAAAAAAAAATATTACTGTTTGCACTAAAACGATCGATACATAAATGAACTTTACAATGAAAAACATCAGCTTTGAACTGAATTATATTTGAAAGCTTAGTTGATGGATTTATTTGGGTAGAACTTCTGGTTGAGTTTGAATTAATCAATGTGGGGAATTTCTGTAGTTTACTTTGGAATATTCAAAGTTTCTACGCTTTAAACTGTAAACGTCAAGAAGTTGGCTTGATTGGCAAACGCATGCAAATCCAATTAGTTTTCGTTTTTATGTTGTGAATTCCACCTGCGAAACTTGTGCCGAAATGCGAGTCAAGCTGCAGAAACGAGAACAGTTGTCCTTCTTTTCCCGGGCACCGCAAAATGTTCCCCCACAAGTTTTGCATTCCTGCTGGCAACCAACGAATGCGTTGACATTATCAAACGGCCCATTAAATACATTTTCAGTGGGTCCCACCGCCATTTTGTTGGCACACGCAGAGTTGCATTCGCGCTCGTTTATCCTCCCCGATTTTGCCTTGACTTTAAATGGATCGCCAGCTCTACTCTATGGCATAAATCCTTTTGTATTGTTAAAATTTGTAGAGCTTATGGAATTGGCTAGGGCGTTCTTTTTGTTTGAGGAAGACAGGCAAACACATAAATATAGCCCTTGGCCTTGTCGAAGGGTAAAGGGTAAAAAAAATCCGTAGAAACAGCAAGAAAGAAAGCTCGTGAGTTTCTCGCTACTTCTGCAGTTTTTTCTCTGTTTGCAGTTTATTTATTTCGTTTGCTTTAAGCAAATATTTTCAGCCAGCATGAAAACAAAATGCAAACAACTGAGACGCACCAAACTTACCCTTCCCGAAGTTTAAATACTCTCTACTTAAAACAGTTGGTTGTGTTCTATATTCTGAACTTTAGGTGGCATTTTTAGGAGCATTGTTTAGGGGTAGCCTGAATTCATGAATATACAGATAAAGCTTCTGATTCTGTTGGCCGATTTTAGGGTAATTTTTATGACAAGTTTCTTTAATGAATTTTATAGGAAGGCATGAAAAGGAGGAGCAACAAATCTTCCACGACTGCCAAGGGTTACAAATAAAAAAGAATATGATTTCAAATGGAGCATAGGAATTTCTGATACCCTCAAAGATCCTGGCTTTCATCCGAACGAACCTAAATCGAATTCTCTCTCCATACTGACAATTATGGCTGTAATTCTGGAAGGTCTACGATGATTCCTTCTCAATGTTTTATAGATTTATTCTCTACCAGAACCTGTGTCCCTCTTTCCCTCAAGCAACCCGGGTAGACACAATTGAAAACGCATTTTTTCGCACTAACCGAGCGATTTTAATACGCATATTAAATATGATAATAGTCATGAACCCACTCGCTTTTTCCCACTACGTGGGCACCCGACTGGGCTCTGATGTCGGCACACAGAATAGTGTTGGGGATGCTCTGGATTATTTGCACATCACGCGCTCTTACGTGTGCTTATTTTGGGGAGGGGGCTCGTGGGGAAAGGAAGTGGGAAAGGTTTTCGAATCTGTTGCTGTTGTCATTTGGTGGGCATTAAAAGTTTTTTTTGTTGGGTGTGTTAAACGTTTTGTTGTTGGCGAAAACGAGCTGCCATTGAATGGAACGTGATACAAAATTTTAGGTGAGCTTACATTTCTCAATAAAAATAAAAGTGGTTAAGGGATTAGAAGAGGAATTTTTAGACAACCACATAAAAAGGGTTAAATATTCTTATGGCTTAGATTTGAAATAATATCACCAAGCAAATGGATTTCATGCAATGATTTAGTTTGCTGTATTTCATTCCGCTGTTCTCGAGTGATTTTGGGGACTGGGCAAAGTAAGCAATCAATTTCCCATGCTGTTGATTCAAGTCGACAACCTTGACAACCCTTTTGAGCCATTGGCAGTGGAGGAAGTCATTAGGGCAGCCAAAACTGGCCACATATTGACATTGGCTGTCTTGAAGGCAAACATGCAAATTGATTTAGTTTTTGGTTGGCGCTGATTACTTAATTTCATCTGAATGTCACCTTGTTTTTTGCTCGGCCGTTCCGAACAAGGCGCACAAATTTGAATGCCATAAATCATTGGGCCAAAAGGGCAGCCGCTCTGTTTGGTGTGCGTCCATCTGGCCGGCCAGCTAATGTCAAAGACGCATTTCCTACGCCCAAACCGGAAATGAGTTGTGAAATGATGCCATCAGCGGAACCCAAGTGCCAGCACAAAAAAAAATAAACAATGAGCCCTGAAAAGCGCTGAAAATGATGTTGACGATGGGGTGCTCGGGCGCGAGTGAGAAATGATTAATTGCCGTGCATTTGTGCGGCTCGTTAGACGGCCAAAGGCTCCAAGTAGCGACAAAAATCCAAAATCGCAACATTAACACAGCCCGCAGGCATTATCGGTACAGTGAACTCTTCTCTATCAGCGATGCATATTCTCCAAAGCAAATTGCAAAATGACCACAATAAAATTCATCGCATATGAAACCAAAAACAACCAAAATCCATTGTCCAAATCGAAAAGACCCAGAATCGAGCATTTCCACGTGTCCGTGGGCAACACAATCAACCGATTTGAATGTTCCACCTGCAAAGAAAGTTTTCTTAGAATGCCAAACTCGAATATTCGCTTTTCACCTTTTTCCCACTCAAATCCCCGCGGAGCGCATAGCAATGCTCCAGGCACAAACGTCGCACACGTCCGTGCCGCTCGTGGCACAGATGAGCGGTGAAAACCAAAGCGTAGAGTTCCAAAGTAACCACCATACAGTAATTGGATATGGTGAGCGGCATGCCATGATGCCAGACAAACGAATCAAGCATGGCGTACAGATTGGCCAGAATGTTGGCAAAGTGGCCGATGAGAACCATGAAGATGCCCAGCTCGAAAACGCTGACAAAATCATTGCAGGCCCTGAGCAAGCGCCGCTCCCGTTGAAGCAGCCGAAAGACATCGTCGTATTCAACTCGACGCCAGCGATTTTCCAGGTCCTCCAGGCTGGCCAGCAGCAGCAGCAGACCAGCCAGTATGCCATTCGTGTAGATGCTGCTCAAGTGCTGGACAAACAGCTGCAGGCTGTAGGCAATCAGTTGGAGCAGCGGCAGCCCCGGGCTAATGCGATGCAGGAATGGGATGTTGCAGAGCAGCTCGTAGAAGGATAGAAGGACCTTCAGCCAGAGCATCAACAGGTGAATCCAGCGCACCGGTGTATCCTTCCAGCGGGCCAATCCATTTATCGCTGCGGCCAATTGCCTGCGGTTATACAAATGGGCGCCGAGCACCGTCAAAGACACGGCCAAATCGCCGGCCATCATCAGATGGGCGATTCGTGTAAAGAGCAACGTGTGTTTCACGTTGGTCGACTCGTACAAGGCCGTGCTCACTTGGTAGAGATACGGGGAGATGACGACAAAGCCCACGAATCTCAACCAATTGATGATGGTGAGCCTGCGAAGAGGGCGATACTTTCGGCCGCATCGTCCGACTGGGGCCAGGGCCACCAATTGCCACAAGACGACCAGCAGATTGAGGCTGTAGCGCCAGAATTTCTGCGGCCACACGACCGCTGGACGGGCCATGCTCAGGCCAACTAACTGGGCTGAATCGACTGGGCTAATCTGACTGCCATCGCCGGCGTTTATGAATTCCCTAAGGAGCTGCGGCTGGCAACGAATCCATTTGGTTAAATTGCAGTTAAGTTTACAAAAAATTGCTGTACGGATTGTAAGGTTCGTTTTTATTGTGGGTCTACTGTTTTGGACATATGTGGATTTTTGGCGGGTGGACAGAAAATTGCTGGCGACAATACACGCATGCGAATTCACTGGGGAAGCAACCAAGGGTTATTATCGTATGCACAAAGCGTCTGGGCCTGGAAACAAAGCCATTATTCATTTGTTAGTGGTTCTCGTTGTTGTTCTTGCTGTTTCTCTTTAAAATTTGAGCTGAATTGAATTGCGAACTAAATTGAAGCTGTCAAAAATGCGTAAGAAACCGCACCGCACGCAGGCACATGCCTTCCCCCAATCCAGCCACAAACGCAGTCACTGGGAAAAGATTAATGAGTCGAAATCATTTACAACATTTCTAAAAAAATTTATGGCTAACCTCGCCGACGTCTCTTCGTTATTTGTACCCTCCACAAGGGTATAAGTTTCTGTAACATACAGAAGAAATCGTCGTAGAGCCACCAAATTAATGGAGCAACCAGATCTGAAATTTTAGGATCTGCTCAGAAAATTAATAAATGTTGGGTTAAAATTGATGGCTAACCTCGCCGACGTCTCTGGTTGTTTTATACCCTCCACAAGGGTATAAGTTTCTGTAACATACAGAAGGAATTATCGTAGAGCCCCCCAAATTTATGGAGAAACCGGAACTTTTTTCACAGGATCTGCTCAGAAAATTATTAAATGTTGGGGTAAAATTGATGGCTAGCCCTGCCGACGTTCTGGCTGTTTTACACCCTCCACAAGGGAATAAGGGTCTTAGTTTCTCTCAGAATTTGGAACATACAGAAGGAGTCGTCGTAGAGCCACCAAATTGATGGAGAAATCAGTTTAAAAATCTCATGATCTGCGCAGAAAATTAATTGCTGTTTGGGATATTTTTTAATATTTTGGATTACCAATTTAATTTCTTTTTATTTACCCTGCCTTTTGTGTCAAAGTTTTGCTTGCAGAACTTGCAGGTTCGACTTTAATGTCCTTTAAATTTATGCCTGTCAGAAGCAACACATTTTACCTTCACAGCAGACGATGTGTTGCTCTTAATTATCGCACTGACATTGGAGACTTTGGGTCAACTGGGGCTGACCCATTAATTTGGGGGAAATGTGGAGCTTCTTGTTTCTAACCAATCCCATCAGCTTTAGTTGGATTTGAGGGAGCATAATTAACAAGTCTGTGCAATTATTTTCATTCCTCGAATATTAAATCTTGCAGATGTTAAATGTATTTTCGGCTTTTCACCGACGGGGGTTCCTGGTTCCCTGGCAACCCCCCTATGAATTAGTTGCCTTAGTTACCATACTCATATTTCAAGTTGGTTGTTTTTGCAACTGGCCTGCTGTAAATTTATGTAAATTCCAAAAATTGCAATACAAAATGTTCGTGCATTGGTATTGGGCTGTGCTATTTTCCATGTTGGGCTTAGGCATGTTTTGTTTGTTGTTTCTCCCACAGCGACGAGCAGATAAGCAGACGGGCAGTCAGTCAGACGCAGAGAACGAGAGCCCAACATGCGGCAGTCATAATTGCAGTCATTTTGCCAGCACGATTTCGGTTAGAAAAAAGAGCTGTTAGGAATTTCTGTTCCTCATACTTCTTTATCTTTAAATCTCCGATTTTTATGCCTTTTTATTTATTAAAAATTATTTAATTTACTTCAAATCAATTCGAAACCAAATCATCCTAGGCTTAAAATATTTTAAGCCGATATTTCCAAACTGCGTGCTTCTCTTGTTTTTTCTTTTTTTGTGGTAAAATTATTTGGGGAATTTTAAGTGTTAATCGTCCAATTCTTAAATGCTCAGATCAAATTTAAGTTGACCCTTTTTAGTTGAACTTAAGCCGCAGTAAATTAAAAAAAAATACTATAAAAGTATAAAAAAGAAGTAAACATATTTTTTTTGGAACTGCATTTCTTATATTTAATCAAAATAAAGAGGCAAAATAAAATTATTACTTGTATGCCAGATAATGATATATCTTTGGGTCTTGAAAGTTAAAAATTTTAACAAGTTTTACACTTTTTTTTTATAGAAATTAAAGTTCTTAATTAGCCTCAGTGGCCGTCTACAAATTTAATTATGATTCGCGTTTCCACGATGCGTATGAATGCTTCAATTAGGGACAGAATTTGTGAATTTTCAAGGCAAGGAAAATGATTTTGTGCCACACGCTTAATGTTTCAATCCGACAAACTTCTTGGTCTATGAACGCTTGTAAAGATTTCTCGATTTTCCCCATAATTCTCACCGCATTGGGGGCAACTTTGGGTTCTCTACGAAGCCTCTTTCTAGATCTCGAGCTGTTTTAATTATTCATTCAATTCCCTGAGGACTGCCAACCAAACAAATTTGAAACCACGCTGACCCGGCGGGTGACTCTTATCTCGACAGGTTGGTCGGTGGGTCGTTTCCCCTTCCGCTTTATTGGTCAATGGGGGGGCCATGTGTGTGGGTCGGTGTGTTTGTTCCTTAAAGTTTAGCCGTTTGTTAAATGAGTTTTGAATGAAATAGGAATCATCGATGCGAGTTTTATTTGACTCTGCCCTCGCCGATGAATTAATAAGCAGTGTGTTTGTGTGTGAAGAAATCCGATTTTCCCCTCGTTCTTTGTTTAGGTGTTGGCGCTTCGATATTGCCAATGGACCGTTCGGCAGATCGATTGCTTAATGAGTTGAAAAGTGGAAAAATGTTGGCAAATATGCTAAAAATACAAAATAACACCAAATAGCAGCTGTTTGGGGAGCGAAGGCCGTCGAATGGGCATTAAATGCTGGCTATCGTGTGAATCGGAGTCGGCTGGGTAACTGAGTTATCGAGCAGCAGGTCAGCTGGAAAAAACGTTCAGGGTCAATTGATTCTAATTACTTTGCCAGACTTCTTGTCGGTTGAATGGTTGGTTGGTTGGTTGTTGGAGCCCCACTTCTTTGGACTTAAAGGCGTTAGAGCGTTTAATGCAGTAAATTGTAAAAGATCAATGAACGGAATTAACGGAGGTCAATCTGAATGTTTGTCTAGAATATAAAACTTTCGATTGGCATAAATCAACTTACAATTTAAAATACGAAAGCAGTTTTCTGATGCGCTTAAAGTATGAAATCCGTAAGCGGGTAGGCAGTGAATTGATTTCAATGCGCCCAACACTTTTACCCTCGCAAACGCATACAAAAATCCTGATTCGAATTCCCCCATTCACTTGCTCATTTCGTATTCATGAATTTATACACACCAATTGATCCATACATATAGACGAATAAATGTACATCCATGGAGAGTACGATTTCCAGGATTTCTCCTCAATAGACTCGATTCGAATTCGAGTCCAGCTTGATGTCCTCTCGTCCCACAAATTCGTTGGATTTTTTCTTTTTTTGGCATGTTCATATTCTGGATTTTAATTTTTTTGTCTGCTGCTCGCCGTTTCGCAGGCTTGCTGCCTTTTTTATTGGAGGATTTCTATGCTTGATTTTTAATGACACTCGAAAAGTGAGCTATCCTTTTTGAGAAGTGTTGAAATTGTATTGCAACAATAGATTCTTTCGGGCCTTTCCCTGGCCTGTGTATGCCTCGAGTTGCTGCTGCTTTTGTTTATGTTTACCCTTATATTTATACCCCAAAATACAAAGGTAAATTTGTGGGCAGAGACGTCGTTGACCCCTCAAAGTTACCTGACTTCCTAACCTGTTTTTTTTAGCTTCAAATGAAAATATTTGGCAAATTCAAGGCAACCAATTTAAGGTTGAATTTGCTGGGTTTAAGGATTTCTTCAACGTCAATTCACTTGTAGAAGAAGAAAATCCTTTGTTTTCGATTTTTTTGGGCGCTCTGTGTTTTTGGTATTCCTGCTGTTTTCACTTCAGTCGTCGGGTGTTTTTTTCGTGTTTATTTGCACTTTGAGGCAGAAACGAAGAAATGCAAATTGCGCGTTTTCTCACTTTACGATTATTTTGTTGCTGTTTGCAACATCGCCGCACAGCCGGAGGGAAAACTGAAAAGCCGGAAAGGTTTTTATTTCAGTTTTGAGTTTCATTTTGACCTCACACACACACACACACACCTTATTTGCTTGCAGATTATGCGGCCAGAAATGGCTTGGCCTGGCCTCCTGGTCCTTGTGGCCCTGCCCCGTCCACTTATTCGATTATCCTTTCAACAAGCTCATCACCACCAACCGAGAAGAGTCTCACCGACATTCACACACACACGCACAATAATACAAATGAGGTCAAAAGTCTGAATTTCAATATCCCCTGGCGCCAATCCTGCCACTGCAAATTCGCAGACACTTCACGGCATACGCACAATTACACTAACCCATGTGTGTGTGTGGTGTGTGTGTGTGTAGTGCAGTGTAGTGTGTTTGCTTATTGCATCATGGTTGCCGGTCTAGCTGCTTGATTAGGACACCCAGCCAGCATGAATTTATTTCGAATTCAAAAAATACAACAAGGCAAATCACTGCGAGAATTATACAGCAAACCGCTGATTTGTTAGTTTACCACAAAAAATTAAGCCAACATCAACCAACTTAAGTGAGAGTAAGTCTGCAATTTGAATATTAACCGGGCAATTTAATTGCACGGGCTTCGAAGCTTTGATGGGGGCTCTAAATTTATTCAAGGTTCCGTCGTTCGTAGAACTTTGAATGTCTATTCTAAATTTTATTTTATACCCCATACAAGTTTGGGCGGAAGTGCTGCCAGCTTTTAAAAAAATATCAAAGAGCTGGAAACTTTATAAAAAAAGATTCAGGGTATCAAAGTCGACTGTTCCGGCTTTCTTACTGGTTTTTTAATCCATCGGCTTGAATTTATTTATCCCCAAAGGTCGGTGAGGGTTTTTTTCAACTGCTTAATCATTGTCGAAATTAACGTTTATTAAAAAGTAAATTCCGCCAAAACTACGGCGGCCCCTCAACCGTTGTCAATTCAGGCAGCAGTTGTCTGGAGAAGAGGCCGCCACGCCAGCCAAAAAGTAGGCAAATAAAATCTTCAACTATTTTGCGCAGATTTTGATCCGTTTCAAGGTCTCTGTGCCTGATTGTTAGTTATTAAGGGAGCAAGTTTTTTTGGATTGCTTTTTGGTTGGTTTGTTGTCGGCTTCTTGGGCTTTAACTTCAGTTTAAGGTTCTGACTGGCTGCCGTTTGCATTTGGTTGGCTGGGAGTTTTATTTGGCCAGATTGTAGGTTGGTGGCTAGTTGGCTTCCCTGGCAAATATCCATTTTCATATGCATAGAATTTTACATTGAATGCACATACAAGAGTCCAAAAACGACTGCCTTCGCGCCCACTCCACCGCCCACCGTAAAAGTATTTATCAAGTTAAGTGGGCGTGGGGCGGGGAGTAGGGAAGTCTTTCCTGCATTTGGTCTTTAAATTAACAACATTTCCATACGATTTTTGGTCTGTCTTAACATCCAGGTAATCTTGAGAGCAGTTGAGTTTCTTTTAATTACTTAAAGTCCAGCAAGAAAACTTGGGAAAGCAGCCGCCTCCACCCAACGAGTCAGCTGCATTGTCGCAGTGCATTCAATTTAACTTTCACAATTGCAATTCGCATTGGCAATGTGACGTTCACTTTTCATTTTTGGGTCCACGCTCCACGCTTTTTGGCGGACTCCACATGCACCGCATGCGCCACATGACCACGGCCCATAATTCATGTCGCCATGTGCGCCTTCGACGCCGCAGCAGCCCATGGACGTCGTCGTCTCTGGCGTCATTTTTCGGAGTCAACCTTGCTATGCCCGTTCATTCATTAAATTGTCCTGGCCACTTCGCCATGTGATGTAATCTCGCAGTTTTGTGTGCTCTTTCAACGGCAAACGCCAGACTGAGCGGGGATTTTCAATGCCAGTTTCGCTGCGCATAGTTTCGAGTGCCAACCCAAAAAAATCCAACACATAACGACTGTCATATAATCTATACGGAAGGGTAGAAGTCTTTAAATATTCCATGGACTTTTTACCCTTTAAAAATGTTTATACCTAAACCTTTTAATTTGGCGAGTCCAAGTCCCGAATTTGGTGGCTTTAGTCTCTGAGATTCTTTTCTTTATACAGCCAGACAGACTGGCTGGCAAGGTTAGATCGATTTCTCTTTTCATTGTTAACTATTTTACCCTTGTACCTTGTAGCCTTTGCGTAAGGGTACAAACATTTATCCACAAGCACTGAGAGAAATGCAATCCAAGTTGTGGGTTTGAATTTTTACCCCCTTTTCTGTGGAGTGAACTTTGGACTCGTGTCAAATATTCTCGCTGTGATTTTGAGATTTTCTGCAAGTGCAGACGATGAAGAGATGGCAGGCTGCCTGCATATTCACTGGCTGTTTTCTCTATTATTGTGTTGCCCTTGTTATTGGCCCTGGTAGTTTTATTTTCGACAGCTTCTTTTGGTGTTTTTTTTTTTTGGGAACTCTAATATGCCGACAAAGGAGCATAGTGTAAAGTGCAAGTTGGCAGCTTGACCGCTTTCGTTTCCGCTCGAGTTTTGTGTTGCTGCCAGAGGCATAAGGACAACAACAACGACAGCATCTATAAAGAAAAGAAAATGTCAGGCCCTGCACTTTCGGTTGACTCTTCACACACCAACGGTGGCAGTTTTGTTGCCCTTCATGGGCACAGCGGATGGTAAGCCGAAAGCGCCAAGAAGCTCGAAAGTTTTGAACTTTTTACAATATCAATTTTTATAAGCCTTCTTCCCGCTCTCGTGATGGCCTGACTTTCAAATTGCCAGCCAAGGACTTTATTTCTAATTGGGCAAAAATATTATCAGCACCACCGAATAGCGTTGTCTCTTCTTCAAGTTGAGATAATCTCTGCTCTTTTTTATGAGTTGGGAGACAAATTTGGTTTTCTTTTTCAACTGTTCTTGGGGTAAGGGTATTTTCCAGTCGATTTATCTGTAGTTGGCGGCGCAGGTTTCCTGCTTTTTTGGCATAGCTTAAAAAGCATGGTGACAAAAGTTCCCCAAAGCAAAACAACCAAACAAATTCCAGCCACCCCGTCGCTTCACTCGGAGGGTAAAAAAAAAAAAAACTGTCACATGTAGACAATGTGAGCGTAATTGGCAGCAAACAAAAAACACCCATCGACAACAACAGGAACATCAAAGTCAGAGAAGGTGAAAGTAATACCGTGAACGAGCGATCCGAACAACAAACAACAACAGTTCCAATAACAATAATAGACGTAAAAAAAGAGGGAGCCAAGCAAACAACAACAACGACAATATCAATAGACAAAACTTTACAAGTTCTTTGGAGGCAGCGCTCCCTTTTCCTCAGCTTTCTTTGGCAAGTTCTAGAGTTTTTTTTTAGTGGCTTGCTCTCTATTAGAATATTCCCAATTGTATTGTCCGAGAGCTGGCAAACTTGTGGCCCACACAAAAGGCCACAGATAGGAAATATTTCGTGTTCCCTTTTCCACCTGCGACTGCCCAAAGCTCAGTTGTCAAAAGTGTCAATTGTCAGGCAGCCAAACCGATGAGTATTTGAGGGAATTTGTCAGTTTTACCAAAGATTGATTGTAAAGTGTTAGAGATTCCAAGATCTGGAGAATAGAATCATTTTAATTTGAAAGAAAGATTCTAAAGATCTCCTGACATTTTTCCATTACTCCTTTATCGTTTACAGAGGTCAGCAGGTTTCTAGTCTTTCCTGCTTGATGAGTTTGGGGTAAAACTTCTGTAATTTTGAACTTCAATGAAATTCCCAAGTTCCCTTTTTCTTTTTCATATTTCCAAGCCTCTAAAATACTGCTTGAACGTTTAAAGAACTGCAGTCCAAGTTTGGGGACTTTGAAAAGACTCTTCCTTTTTTTTTAAGAATCCCCCGCTTTAAAAAAAGGGTAACTTAACCTTTCTGTTCTTCCCGATTTCCCCTGCCTATCAAATTGAAGATGTGAGATTAGCCCAACGGCCAATAGATTTCCTCTAAATCCTTTTCAAGTAAACTTTTCGAACTTTTTCCGCGTCGTATGGCAATTTTAAAGGCCAATTGACAAGATTGCCTTAAACGGTTGTCTAACCTTTGTAACGCCCGCAAGACCATAATGAATTATCTAACCCGTTTATGGGCTGTTGACCTAATCAATTGGACGTTTAAAGTCCTGACTGCCCTTTCCAATCGCCCGCCCCAGTTGATCAATTGTTCATCACAAGAGCATTGGACTTGGCCTGGGCCCATCCATCCATCGGGTCGGGTGGGTTGGTCGCGACGGCAAATAAATTATCCGCTGTTAAATGAATTTCACCAAGGATGTAACAGATACGGCAAATCGATTCTTGTCTTGTAATTGTCATAATTAGATGGCGAAACACGTAACTCCACACCGCTCCAGTCGAGGGCGGGCCGCGGCTCAGTTGGGTTAGTTTGCGTCAGTGTTGTGCTGTCCTGCTGAGTTCGCTGTTCGTCCTGCTCAACTACAATGGCATATTAATTGTCTATTACGGGCTGTGGGGCGGGCTGACCCGCATTTTGGCAAATGTCACGCAGCCGAAGCAATTTCCTTCGATGAAATTCAATTATTTTTCAATCAACAACTGCCCCAAGGAACCGACGTCAGCCAGGCATCAATGACCGCTCGTTTCCACCAACAACGGGTTAAAGTCAACGAAACTTTTATTATTCCAAAAAGTACAAGGCTTTAATAGTTTTCAGCGAGAGAGAGAAAACGATCTTGATTAAAGTTCTCTATTAAAAATGTTGGGCTCTGTGGGTTGAGCCAGTTGCTTTCCGGCCTTTTGACTTCTTGGTTTCCTGGTTGCCATACACGCAGCGTCATCATTGCCATCATCGTCGTCGTTGCTGTTATCCTGGCGCCAGTCACAGACGGCATGAGTGCGGTCGCAAATTAACTGTCATTATATACAGTTTTTTTCTGGGCAAAGTCAAGTGGATTTGCAGAATATCAGCGACGAGATATCGCGAAAAACAGTATTCAAAATTTGCTTGGCTTGTTTTTCGATTCGCCGGCACCAACAGCGGGGCCACATTAACCCCATCGTGCCCACAAAACTGTCGCCAGACTCTCAGCCTCCACGTAACTAACTCAACTCGACCCGGCGAATGGCTGCCGGGCCAGGCGGGGGCAGCGACCGCAATGACAGACAGCCTGCCTGCCAGCCAAGCTCACGTCATCGCCATCGTTGTTTCCACCGAATGTGTGTGTGCGTGTGTGTGTGTGTGTGTGTTGTGATTCTGGGTCAAGCCTCAAGTTGTAAACATCTTGGGATTTATTCACCATTATATTTTTTTTTTTGTTTCTCCTTCTGGTTGGCAGCCAAATTGGGGGAGTTGGTTTTTTCCACCTCACAATTGCACTGGCCGATTAGCCCAGTGCGTGTGTAATTATAAGGGTCCCAGCAGAATCGTTGGCGTCCCCGGTTCTTGGCTAAGGAAACTTACTCATCACCGAGCAACTAAACAACTGAACTCCACTCGACCGAAAGTCGGACGGGGCCACCAAGCGTATGCGTAATTTCGCCCACGCAACAACAAACCAAACGAACTTGGAGAAGGAGTGTGCGTGTGTGTGTGTGTGTTGGTTAATGTTTGCCTGGGCTGTCAGTAAGGCTCTTGACGGGTTTTATTTGCTTACCCAGGTTTGGTCATTTCCCTGCCCCAGCCCCGGAAATTCAACTTCTCCCTCGACTTCAATCAACTCTTTGGTAGGACCAACTCAAGTGTCAGTTGTTGTTGTTGTTGTTCTTTCTGCAAACAGCAGCTAATCAGCTGTAACCAAAGTCAAAATGTCAAGAAGCCTCCACAACCAATCGAAGTTACTAGCAGCCTACAGAGCAGGTGAACTGAACTCTGCTCAGTTTGGGGGGCAAATGTTGACTTTTGTTTAAAGTTTTTAATTTGATTTCGTTGCCTTGTTTATCTTAGCGTCCAAGTGAAATGTAAGTGGTAATGTGCCAATGGCAAATTGACAGCTAATGAGATACCAGACACCCGAACAATAGAACAATCCTTAGATGTCCTGTCCAGCAGTCAATTGGTCTGGCCGACAGCCGAAACGATTTGGGTGCCCCCCGAAAACTGTTGCTCTTTGCCACTTGAACGTGAAGATTGATTGGCTTTCGCAGAATGGCAACATTTCGGGGGTCATTCTGGTGTATTTGCTTTATCCTCAACAATCTGAAAGGGCTGAACGACAGACAGGTGATTGCATTCCAATTTGACGCACTCGACATGCCAATTCAGTTGACTACGACAAGCCCGAAAAGGTTAGAGGCTCTCTTCTTTAATCTCTTCATCGCTTTGGAAATAATTTAGATACAAGACGAAGATACGGAGATGTGGGAGACTGGGGAAATGTGAGCAGAAGTTTGGCTTCTTTGGACAAAAATCTCTAAACCGAATTCTCTTTTGATTTGAGATAACTTTGGGGGTTTCCTCGGTTCCTTGCAACTGTTCTTTACCTTCAGGCGACGTTTTGAGGCCAACGGATTTGAAATTCGCCTCAAACTCTAAATATTCGCGCAAACTTCTAAGTTGTGCCACAAACACAATTGAAAATATTTTAGTTTGACTGGCGGCGGTGGCCACTCAATTTCTCTTGACCCTGACCCCGCAGAATATTCGCCGTCATTTTGGCTTTGATGCTCTGCTCGTGGGTCCGCTTTCATTTTCCACTTTCGATTTCCTGTTTTTCTTGTTTTATAGCCCGGCGACAATAGCGTTGGCGACATCGTCAAAACCAGTCAACTGATTTGCATATAAATGGCCGCCCAAAATAAAAAAAAAACCAACCGTCTGGCCTCCACGTCCTGCGGTGGCCTAGAGATTATCACACACACACACACACACTTACGCATATTATCTGATAGGTTTGGTCCTCGGCCGGCTTCATGCAATTACACGAAATTGATTATAATTGAATAATTTGCACGCCCTGCACGAATTATCGTATTTTTGAGGTTGCGAGTGCCAAACTCGTGGGTCCTTCATTTTTTCGTGTGGCTGGGTGTTGCCGTTATTACATGGAAATTAGACATTGTGGTTTATGGCGGGCCAATCTTGGCAACGTCAGCCGCAAATTAAGCAACAACTTGCAACATACGCTCCTCAGTCAAAGCTGAGAATATCCTTTGCCGAGAGGGACCATAACAATTGCTTATGTTTTCATTAGGACGTCCGTGGATCTGCCTCCGGTCAGATGTCACCTCTCTGGGCCTTCGTTTCTCCCCCTGCTCGTTGCTGTTTGTGTCTCAACACTAAAGATCCCTGCGGGCGGGATAGACGGCGGGGCTGGTGGGCTGTCGATTTTGTTTATGCCACACACGTTTCATTTTTATTGATGAAGTTTGGGGGCCGCTCTTATTGGCGCATAATTGAGTAAATATTGCGTCTCAAGCTAATAATCTTTTTCGTCGTGAAGGCGTTTTTACTATTTGATTAAAATGATTTAGGCCCGGCTGTTGATTCCGAATGCCTGAAAGTCTAGAATTTTAGGTTAAAACTTTCAAATCGAAGCGAACATTCCACGGCAAGAAATTCGAGAAAAATTAAAAATCTAACAGAAGATATGTGGATAATTTTGGGGAGAGGAAAAGGTTAGAAGGTTTGCTGAAACGATTCACGATTTTATTGCTTTAGAATTTTGACAAGACTTCCAAGAATTTTGATTATTTCCGAAGGAAAGAATGGACAGAAAGGTGCAGGGTATTGTCAATTCGGACAAGCTCTCTCGACTGTAAGGTTCCTTATTTGTCTTGTAGGCTTGCAGGGCTTTGGGTGCTTTGCGGCAGAGGGGAATGATTGATATACTGCCAGTGGAATACTGAATGCCCTGCCAGACCGAATAATGCCAATTTAGAGGCATCTTAAGAGGCCAAACAAATACACCCACACCCCCCCCACACACACAAATATGGCGCAATAAACACATTCTCATGGCAGTCCGCCCGACTGCCTTCCAGGCCGGAAGCACCGCTGGCCAACACGCCTCTGCCGGGGAACAGGGCAAATGGGCATATGGTGGGCAATATTACACGTTCTGTTTAGATGCCTTCCCGCCCCCCACACCCCCGGCTTCCCTTCGTCCTGGAAACGCGTAGGCATTTGGATGCTTAGATTATTAACTGGAATGTTGTTCATGTGTCTCGTTCTCGTCGGCTCGGGGATCTCATCTTAAATTAGCCAAACAATAAAATTATGCATGCGCCCACAGCCACGCCCTTGCACGCACACTTGGACCGCCTCCCCTCACTCCTATTCCCTTGCGGGTTTGCCGCCTGCTAAGTCGGACTGCTAATCTGAGAAAATGTTGCACTCTCTATTGATGGTGTCGGGGGAACTGGCAGCGTTGCCTCGGTCCTCGGCAGAGTCTCCCCCGTGAATTCTCCTAGCAGTCTAAGCAGATTTTGTGTCGGCTGGCGGACAGTGAATATGAAAACGATGAAGGATTAGAGCGGCCCGCTGGCTGAGGAAAAAGAACAAAATATAAAAGTAAAAAGCTCTTAGAGAACCATTAGGAGATAACCACTTAAAGCGAAAAGAACTGCCACCCAGAAAGACGTGGAAAGACTTTAATTATGTGGAAGAGGACATTAAAGAAAAGAAGAGAAGACCCGAGAAGATTTCTAGATTTCAAGTTTACTTTTGCAGAAATAAGAAACAAGTGAGTCAAAGCTCCTAAATTAAGATACAGACAGCAGGGAATGGCTTTTGATCTTAGAGAAAGAGATTAATGAGAAATAACAGAGACAGAATCGAAACCCCCGCCAAGGCAATGCGAATGCTTCGATCCCAATGTAAGGACAATCCCAACAGGCAGCCATTGCCGCCGTATCCATTTAAAGAGTTAAGCTGCGTTGCAGTCAATAGCCGGAGATTGGGTTCCAGCCACCGTCGTTAGCGTCTCACCATCGCCTTGGTGGCACGATAGAAATGTCACCAAAGGCCAAAGAATAACGAAGGGGAATGCTTCCTCCGTGTTGTCCTTTGCCACACGAAGAGAAGGAAGAAGTAAAAATCGGTTCGCGAATCGGTTTTGGGAGCCTCATCCGATCCTCTGGCAACTCAGGCAGCCGGCTGCCAACCAGCAAATAATTTGTTTGCTGCCATCGGCAGACTTTGCCGTTGTGTTCGCCCTTCTCCCAACCGACCCGCGGTGACTGCGACAGTGATGCGCATTTTTTCCCTAAACTTTAAAGACAAAAAAGGAAATGAGAGTCGAGATTGTCAGGCTGTAGGGAATCTGAGAGCTTTGGAGCCTTTGTAGCCTCGGAGATCCCGAGAAGTCGAAGATTTTTGTCGTCTTTCTGACTTTTTTGGGTATGGCAAAAATCTGCCCTCTTGTCCTTTTTCAAAGTGGCATAGAAAATATAAGAATCCGAAAATATCTTTAATATTTAGGATCCTTTTCAAGCCCTTTAAATATCACTTCTTAAACTATTTTGTGGGAGATTTCCCCGCGAAAAAACGGCTAAATTTAGCCGGCAAGGAGCGAATCCTCTTCAGCTCCTTGTCGCCTGAGCCACCCCAAAAGTTGCCCCCAATTGCAGTGGCTGCTGCTGTTGCTTGTGGTCGTTGGCGATGTTGCTTCCGTCTAGCAACAATTTGATTGCGGTTAACGGTGCTTGGGCATTTTTATCGTCTTATCAGTAGGCCGTCGAGCTTTACTAGCCGTTTTGGCCCAGGGGGAACCCCCGACGGCGACGGCGACGTACAGGTCATTAGAATGGCCCAGCCAATTGGGGGCTTCTAGTTGGTAAAAGTGTTGGTTGCTGTTGTTGTTGTTGTTGCTCATTCTTATTGGCTCATTTAGCACACGCGGTGGCACGAGAATTCGACAGTCGGCGGGCATTCAACATTTCAGCCTTCCCGCGGACGATTTACTCGGCAAGTTGAACTTTTGCGGCGCCTATTAATTTCTTTAGTTTTCGCGCCCGTTGCCTTTGCATCCGGCGGGCGCCGCTCCAATCGCCGCGGTCTTGCCTGTTATTACAAAAATATTTCTATGTGTATGTTTGAGAATTTTAGCACCTTTGTCCCGCCCTAAATGTGGTTTTTTTGAGGGGGGCAAACGCAGAGCAGGAATTGAAATTTGCGTGTGATTTTTGCCTTAAAAACAATTTAATGTTTATTCTTGGCAATTTCTTTTCTCTAATTCACACACACACACACTCGAATAAAGGGGCACTTTCGTTTGGGGTCGGCAAAGTTTTCTGCACAAATTGCAGCAAATTAAAACGATTTTTGGTATGAAACTGTTGACCAAATTCAGTGGTTTGGCTACCAAAACATCCTAGGGCGATGGCACCGGAATTCCTAGCTGATTCCAAAACTGTGCCGGCCAGGGGAGGAAGGCGGCCAAAGCAGACGGCGCCACTGATTGTGAATTATGGATTGTGGGCAAAATTCTGGCTGCCCCACTCCGCAACTGTGCGGGGGGTCGGTTGAAAATTTCCAAGAGACTCGGAACATGCTGAGCCTATCGATTGGCACACTTAAAGGATCGACTTCAGGTTGGTTTTGTTTGGGGCTTTGATGAAATTCCCTTCGACTGTCCAACTGCCCAACTGAAATTGAGCTTACCAAGATTTTAAAGCTGCTCACCATCTGAGCGTCTTGGGAATCCTTCCAAGTGAGCTAAAGCAAATAATTTTCTCCCACTGGATTGGGTAGATTAGCCAAGAAAATTCCCTTTTTCTGTCCCCTTCCGCTGGTGTTTTTTGGGGGCCTGCGATTGGTGTTGTTGTTTTGGTTGTTCGCCGGAATGCGAACGCCGCCGGTTTTGCCCTTTAATGTCTCATTTGTGTGCCATATTTGTATTTTCACTTCTCATTTTGTTTGTCATCATTAGCAGCAGCGCGGCAGCGGCAAAATGTGAAAACTTGAAAAGGAAATTTCAGCACACACACGCGTGCGTTGCTGGGCAAAGAGAAAGTAACTTTCAAAAAGGCGGCCCGAAAAACGCTGCAGGATATGCAAAAATTAAAAAGTACAAGCAACAAACAAGAAGAGGAAACCGAAAAGCAGAAGACGCAGCTTCGTCTTCTTCCCGCCGGTAAATCAAAACAAAAATCTCAAAAACAACACACAACAAAGAAAGCAAACCCACCAAAAAGAAATACATAACGCGACTCCCAAACCTTAAGAAAATTACCGTGGCCTCCGCTCCTTCGCCCCCCGAAAGGGTTAGACGATTTGCTTATCGGCAAATGAAAATCTTGTACGACAAACAGCCGCTTACATTTGATTTAAATTTCTATACCCTGCCAGGGATCAAGGGTATGAAAGCGATAAAGTTTTTCTCAGAATCTCCCCCGCCAATTTTCGATATTCTGGGAATATGAAATACTGGCTACCAATCTTATAGAAATTGGAGTGGCTGTGGCAGTTTAGAATTTTTAGAAATGCCTCGAATATAGAAACTTAATTGAATATAAAAAGGTGCAGGATATATCACAGTCGGGGGGCCAGCTGGAATTTTTACTTCCTTGCTGGTTTGTTTTTTGTTTTGTTGCCTGCGGCTGGACGGCGAGAGCCAAGCGGCCAGGAGGAGGGGAATGGCGGGTTCCCTGAGGCTTCAGCAGTTTGTCATTTACTGTAATCTTATGGTTTTACTGGTTTGCCTACTGCCGCACAGTGGGCACAAAAATATAATTAAAAATTAAAGCTTTCTTCGATCTGGTCTATTTTTTCGCGTCTTCCGTTTTTCAGTCAGCTTTCGGGTTTTAGTTCTGTTTCCATTTTCATCGTTCTCTCGGTTTCTAAGCTGGGAATCAAAGGCTGCAGCTTGGAATATTTTTCCTATAAATTGAATTCAGAAAATAAGGAAGAAACAGTCCTCCAGATTGAATTGCGGAGACGTCTCTTTGGTTGGGCTGCATTTTTGCTCCACTGCCGTCTGGTTCCCGAATTGACGGATAGGACGATTTGATTCCTTGTTTTCCTTAAATTTCCTCAGCATATTTTGTTTTTCTTTCCTGGTTGGATAGATTAACCTCCAACCTTTAACTTCCTAACTTTTGCGTCTCTTCGTGACTTCGCTTCCCATCGATTTACCCGATTGTCTGACTTCAAATTGAATTCAATCAAAAATGATCTTAGTGAGCTGAGCGTGGAACTTCTGTATTTCTTTAGCATACTCAAAAGTATATTCATTTGTGTTCAGTTTAGTTGAGAATATGTTAATTCCCAAGAAGTGGCCAATGCTCAAGGTGGCCATGCGCTGCCTTGTGCGTCCCACGCCATTCGAATCGTATTTTTTTAACGCCCAAATGGTGCCCATTTGCCGGGTGTCCACAGGCTCCTGCTTCCTGCGCAGGCAATTCTTTGGCGACGACATGGGCGACGATGGCGACGCCGACGGCGGTAAACATGGCGATTCAGGGATTAATTGGGTGTTCAAGTTCGGCGGCAATGAAAAGGACGGCGGGATTGCCTATCATGCGGATAAGTTCCCTTCATATTTGGCTTTGCCGGAGGTGTGGCCGCAGGTTCCATTGGTCGTGATCAATGGAAACCCGCTTTTTCCGCGCTTCATGAAGATCTTAGACGTCTCGGAGCCGGGATTAGTGCAGCTGCTGCGGCGCCAGATAACCCTCCATCAGCCGTACGTGGGGGTCTTTCTGCGCCGTGAAAATGACCCCAAAACGGATCATGTCTGCAATGTGGATGATATCTATCAAGTGGGGAGCTTCGGGCAGATCCAGGAGATGCAGGATCGCGGGGATTTCATGCGCCTGGTGATTGTGGCCTACCGCCGCATACGCATCACTGGAGTGGTGACGGAACTAAATCCACCGACTCCTTCGTTGTCCCGTCCGCATGACAAACTCCTGCGCATGTATCCGCAGTACGCCGGGCGACGTCCTTGCCTCGATGGCGATGTAATCCCCTCGCGGATGAAGGCCTTTTGGTCGCGCCAGTGGCAGCGCGATGAGCCGCTAAGGCACAGCCAACCACCGGTGCCCGTGCTGATGGTGGAGGTTCTCAATGAGCACCATTTGCCTTATGATTGCTGTCCTGAGGTGAAGATCCTGGCGGAGCGCATAATCGTGGTGATGCGGGAAATGATCGAGCTGAATCCTTTCTACAAGGAGTCGCTGCAAATGATGCTCAACCAGAACCAAACGGTCGTGGAGAACCCGATTTTCCTGTGCGATTTGACAGCCTCGCTGGCCGTGGGTGAGCCCGATGAACTGCAGCGCATCCTCGAGCTGAGGGACATCAAGCAGCGGCTCATTATCTCGCTGCGGCTGCTGGAGCACGAGCTGAAGATCGCCCAGCTGCAGCGGCGCATAGGCAACCAAGTGGAGGAGCAGGTGAAGGATCATCACCGGAAATACTTCCTCACCGAGCAGGTGAAGATGATCAAGCGCGAGTTGGGCATCGAACAGGACGAAAAGGAGAAAATCGACAGGCGTCTCCGCGGGAAGCTCAAGGGCAAAGATGTCCCCGGCCATGTCCAGTCGGTGGTCGACGAGGAGCTGCGCAAACTCAGCTTTCTGGAGACCCACAGCTCGGAGTTCAACATCACGCGGAATTACCTCGACTGGTTGGTGTCACTGCCTTGGGGCAGGACCAGCAAGGAGAACCTGGATCTGGATTCGGCCTTGAAGATCCTTAACCGCGATCACTACGGCATTGATGACGTCAAGATGCGCATCCAGGAGTTCATAGCCGTGAGCTCGCTGCGCGGCGGCACCCACGGCCGCATCCTTTGCCTGCACGGGCCGCCGGGCGTGGGCAAGACGAGCATTGCCCGTTCGATTGCCCAGGCCTTGAACAGGGAATACTTCCGCTTCAGTGTGGGCGGCATGACCGATGTGGCTGAAATTAAAGGCCATCGCAGGACTTATGTGGGCGCCATGCCGGGGAAACTCATACAATGCCTGAAAAAGACCGGCACCGAGAATCCTTTAGTCCTGATTGATGAGATCGACAAGCTGGGCAAGGGCGGCTTCCATGGAGATCCCGGGGCCGCTCTTTTAGAACTGCTGGACTCCGAGCAGAATGCCCATTTCTATGATCATTATTTGGACGTGCCCGTGGACATGTCGCGGGTTCTGTTCATTTGCACGGCCAACATGCTGGAGAATATTCCCGAGCCGCTGCGCGATCGCATGGAGCACATCGAAATGTCTGGCTACGTTTCGGAGGAGAAGCTGGGAATTGCCCGAAAGTTTTTGATACCCCAGGCCATGGCCGATGCCGGCATGCAAGAGCAGAAGGTCTGCATCACCGACGATGCCCTGCAGGATCTGCTGCGCTACTATTGCCGCGAGTCGGGGGTCCGCAATTTGCAGAAGTACATCGAGAAGATTGTCCGCAAAACCGCCTACAAGAATGTCAAGGGCCTGGGCATCTACTTCATCGTCAACCGCGAGAATCTCACCGAGTTCGTAGGCAAGCCGGTCTTCACCTCGGACCGCATGTACAAGGCCACTCCGCTGGGCGTGGCCACCGGCCTGGCCTGGACCGCCTTGGGCGGCACCACGCTCTACGTGGAGACGACTCGCCGGGTGCCCAGCGAGCAGAAGCACCGCCAGCTGGGCACTGTCCACCTGACCGGCAGTCTGGGAGACATAATGAAGGAATCGGCCCACATTGCCTTGACCCTGACCCGCAATTTGCTGGGCAAATTGAACCCTCCAAATACTTTTCTCGAGTACGAAGTGATCCATTTGCACGCTCCCGAGGGCGCCACCCGGAAGGATGGGCCCAGTGCTGGGATCACAATTGCCACGGCTTTGATTTCGTTGGCGCTTAGCAAGCGGGTGCGTCCGGATGTGGCGATGACTGGGGAACTGACGCTGACCGGGAAGGTCCTTTATGTGGGCGGGATAAAGGAGAAGACGATTGCCGCCAAGCGTTGCGGGATTAATTGCTTGATTTTGCCGATGGACAATAAGAAGGACTACCAGGAGTTGCCCGAGTTTATTACCGAGGGCATTGAGGTGCATTTTGTGGAGAACTATGAGCAAGTCTATCAGGTGGCCTTTGGCGAGGATTTGTTTGAGAAGATTCCGGTGAAAAGGGTCTCCAAAAAGAAGGCCAAGCTCGCCGTCGATCAAATTTAATTTTGAAATACTTGTTCCCATTTTTAATGTTTAAATAGAAGCAATAAATTTTAATCAGCAATCAGCAGAAAAATGTATCTGAGAGAAGGTATTTTTAAACAATTTTTATACCCTAAACCCCTGGAAGTATTTCTTCTTTAGAAGCCGAAATATATTTCAATTCTGAGGATCTTAAAACTCTAATGGTCTCTGGCTTTTGAGATATTCTTAAGATCTTTAAATTTTGAAGGCATTAAGAGCCTGATAATTGGAGCTTTCAATCCTGAAGACCACCATAGTCTGAAGGTCTCAGCTGTCTGAAAATGCCCTAATTCTAAGGGTCCGTGAGGGGTTTTTTAGTTCTTTAAAGAGCAAGGTTCTTTGGGGCTGTAAAAGTCTGACAAAGAATCCCAGAAGGCCCTTAAGTTCTAAGGGTTTCAGACTACTAAAAAGTGAGATAATACTGAGGATTTTTACGGCTCGTTAAACCCGAATACTCTAGTCAGGAATTCTAAAATTCTAAGAATTTCTAAGGTCCTAAGAATTCGACTAAGTAGAGGATCTAGAAAGGTACCCTTTGCAGTCCTAGAATCTTGAGATCCCGGAAGTCTCTGATTTCATTTTTTATTTTACGCCCCACTGTAAATTTCATTGTCGCTTTTTGCTCTGTAAATTTCATTCAGCATTCACAACTGCTTAAGGGCAACCTGTTACCCACTTGCCCGGCACAACTTAAACTAACCCCCCCACCCCCTTTTACGTCCTTTAGCTGCAAGCTTTTGGGCCTGACTGTATCTACAATTTTATGGAAATTACATGACGAAAATAACGAAATGGCACTTGACTGAAATTTCGTTTTGGCGAACATGTTTCATAAGATACCTCCAACCGACCTACCGAGCGCCCCCCTCCGCCCCCCGCAGGCATCACAACATCCTGGCAATCAAGCCAACAGCCACGCACAACTGTACTTGCGCTGGTTTTGTTCGTTCGCTTGCGTTGGGTGCGTGCGTCTCTTAAAAAAATTGGCGGGAGGGTGGGGGGCTCGATGTTTACGCAATAATCCGGCATTTACCGTTATTTTTTCGATGACAACTTGTCACTCACTTTACAGTAAACACCAAACGCAAGTACAGTTGCCCCAGGCACACCACAAGAAAAAAAGGATTGGGTTAATGCGATCTATGATTTGTCGGCGGTTTCTAGGGAAAAACTTAAGGCTATGGGGGGAGGGGAGGGGGGAAACGTGACTAAATATTAAAGTTAGATTTTGTGATATCCTACCTCCTTCTCCTTTTTTTTTGTTGTTGTCCCTGTGAATTGAAAAAGTTTCAATCACGCACGTGCGTCATTTCGGTAGAGTCTTCCATTTTTATACCCTGTACCTAAATTCGCCAGGGTACTTTTGCCGTGCTGCCCACTTTCAGAGCTACTGAAAGCTGCCAACTTGCTGGAAATTTTAAAAAATACTCTACAGAAAATACCCCAAAGACCGAAGGGTACAGGGTACTTTTGAGTCGTTGATGCCGCGCCAACAGCGGGGCAGCAGGTGCACCTGCCACATCCACACACAGGCAACCCCCTCCTCCACCCATTTGTTGGCCATCCACGTGCCAGCGGCAAGGAAAAATGCCTAAGACCCTGTGACGCGGGTGACACAGCGCCAGTGGAAATTTAATTTTTCCGTTTGCTTGCTAGGAACCTCAAACATAAGCATGAAAATGGCAAAGAAAAAAGACAGAAATTCCGGCGCCAAAAAATTTTAAAACTTCAAAATTCCACACACGTTGACGGCCCAGGGGCGGGGCCAGGATGAGCAGAAGTTTTCTGATTGTTTTCACGATTATAACAGCACCAAAACTCCTCCTCAAAGGATGAGTCGATTAATCACACCCTCGCCTCCTGCTGGCCCCAATTGATTTGGGATTCCTTGCAACAGTTGCAGGGCGACATTTCCCAGGCTGGGTTACCTTGTGATTTGTTTGCTGTTGTTGCTTGCAAAATGTTTGACATTTGTTTGTAGTTTTTTTTCGTGTTCTTCGTGCCCCACAGCTGACGCCCCAAACAACCTTATGTCCTTCCGCCAGCTGCCCCTCTGGCCTTGTTGCAATTGTTGCAATGTTGTCCGAAAACTGGACGGGGTAGGCAGGTTGGTGTTAAAAAAGATTTTCCTTGTAGGGGCGTCCGGGCAACTTTGTTGGTGCTCAAGATTCTTTTGCACTTACAACAAATTGAGCACAAAATGAATGAAAATGCGAAACAAGCAACAGAAATAAACAAGCTGCCACGCCCCTTGCCCGGCTGCCGACAAAAGGGTGAAGGTTAAAATCGAAAACAAAAGATCCTTTTACCCAATTTGAATGGCTACGAACCCAACAATCTGCCCTGCCATCGGGACAAGACTCGCTTCCAATTTGCCAATGCGAAGCTCGAAAATCCTGAGAATTAGGAAAACGCACAAAGTCCCAGGAGCTTTGTTTTCCATTCACAAAGCTTCAGGCTTTTCAATTGTCACCCAGCAGAGCATAATGAAGTTTCCATTTAATCGGAAGTAAATGACGCGCAGCTTCGGCTTTAAGCCGCCAGAGGCGCTGCACTTGCGGCCGCCGCAATTAGCCAGGCAACGCCGAAAATAGGCAATGAAGTTTCCGTCGGCCCTTTAAATACTTTTGTTGTTGGCTTCGAAAGTCTCGATTGCCGTTTTCCCCAAACTTTTGTTTTCATCTTTAAGCCGACGAAGCATAAACTGCCCAAAATGTGTGCCAGTGTGTTGCGTGCGTGTGTGTGGGTGTAAACGAGGCGTGTTGCATGTTGCAAATGTGTGGCGGGGTGTGAAAAGCGCCGCGTTGGCAGCAGCAGCAGAGAAAGAGAGAAAAAAAAGAGGGACAACTCGGGTAATTGAAAAATTTTGTTGCATACTTGCAGGCGGCATTTAAAAAGGAAACGCAGAAACAACGACGACGACGGCGACAACGACAGCCAATTGAGGTGTTGTTGTCGTTGTTGTTGTTGTTTCTGGTATTTTTTTTTTTTTTTTTTTTTTTTGGCATAGTCAGCAATTTACGAAGCGACGTTGTTGTCGTGGCTTAAAATTCGCAGGGAAATCACAACGCTTGGCTGGCGCTGGCGTTGGAGTTTTCTTTCTGGTGACGTTGAATTGGCAATGCGTCGAAAGGCAATAAACGTGGCCGACAGAACAACGAACAACGCAAAACGAGAAAAACCAAATGGCCACCACCGAATGCACGCAGGACTCGAGGGGAGGATTTTTGGGGGGCGATGCCATTATGGCCCACCAACCGGGCCGGGCAGCCACAATAATTTCAAATACACGCATTCATAAAATTTATTTTTATTTATGCCACCCCCAAAAAAAAAAGCCCACACAACGCCCACCGCCCTCCCCAGAAACCCATCGATATGCCAGGACCCACTGGCCAGCCCGGCTGGCTGCTTACCGTCGTCGTCTTTGTAACTTTATTAAAAGCAGCAGGCAATCAAAAAGGGTGTCTAGGCTGGCAGCCCACCACCCCCCGGCGCGCCGGGCCGTTCGAACCGCCCAACTCATTTCGGGAAAAACAAATTGCAGGCCACATAAAAACCGCAGAAAAATCGCTTAGATATTCTCACCCTCCCCCCCAACCGCCAGCCTTGGTTATCAGCGGCAGACAGAGCAGGCCAACGAACAGGTAACACATATTCGACGATATCCTTGTGATAACTGAGCCAGTGACGTCATCTTCGAGATGGCAGCGTGAGAAATGCGGAAGAGTGAACTAAACAACTGATTGGATGCGAAAGCAGCACAGATCCATTGGCAGAAAGAGGCTGAGTTTGGGGTTCTTAACTTTCTTAGGAAATTAGAATTCCAAACTGATGAATTTTATAATCTTTCATTCATTTGAGAATCCAGGAAATCAACGTCTTCAAATTCTTCTAGTTCTTAAAGGAAATCCAATGAATTCGTAGATTTGTAATCCGTTTTCTATTCCAAAATTTAAACTCACGTTTACTCACGACGAATTCCCTCAAGTATTCTCAAATGTCGTGTGAGCTGCATTTTTTGCGCCATTTGGTCTCCTGGGATTCGATCCTTAAAAGGCTTTCCTCCCCCGAGAATCACGCTCTTAACGGACTCACGAAAAACCCTTGATATATTGAAGTTCTTTTAAGTTCAGGAAACCAAATCAGTCCTGTCTCACGCACTCACGACTCAGCCACTCAGGAATAGCAATCAATCAGTCACTTATCCCCACTCACGACTCAGCAGTGAATGAAGAATCCTTTTCCCCACTCACGTTCTTACGATTCAGCCACTCACGAATATCAATGAAGCAGTTATTTATCCTCTCACGCCTTTTACGCTCTCACGACTCAGCCACTTTCAACTCACCCACTCACGACTCAGCAGTGAATGAAGAATCCTCACGTTCTCAAACTCCCTTCCACTCACGCACTTACGACTCAGCCATTCACGACTAACAATCAAGTCACGCTTGCCGCTTACCTCGACTCACGCTCTTGGCCCTTCTTCCCACTCACGTGGCTCACTCACTTGGGCACTTACTCACGACTGAGCCACTCACGACTCATCCACTCACGACTAACAACCAAGCAATCACTCTTATCCCCGCTCACGCTACTCCTCCTCTCAACCCTTCTTCCCACTCACGCATTCCACGCTCCTCCCCACTCACGTGACTCACGCATTTGAGAACTTTCTCACGCACTCCTCTCGGGGCTGCGAGTGTCGTTGTGCCGCTGACATTGATGGCAATACGGGAAGTTGGGCAAATGTGGCGGCAAACATTTTCACCGTCAATGTTGGGAGAATGCGCGAGGCCAACGCCGTTGGTGACGGTGGTTGTGGGTGGCGCTACTGTTGTGCTTCTTCTTCGTTTTTCATCTTTGGCCGCATTTCCATAAATTGACAAATTTTATGACGCCAATGGCAGTGGCAACGTCAAATCTGTCGCGGTGCAAAAAAGTGCGAAATTTCCGGTGCTGCCGCGCAACACCGCCGACACCAAAATATAGAAATATCAACAACACCAACCAACGCTCCTCCCAACAACAACAACAATGCCACCACCACTAGCGCAAAAGAAAAAAAATATTCGATAATTTGGTTTTGGCTGGCGAGAGGCAGGCAGGCAGGCAGCATCAGGAAGTGCTGATATGCCGCATTTTGTGGCAGGTCGCACGGCCACCCGCGGCAGTGGGCGGTGAACGCAACAGGAGCTAAACATTTGAATGCTCCTTTTTGGCCCCTCCCGCGTGGCCGGAAATTGGGAAAGAGGCCAAACTTGCCCCCCATTGAAACCGATAAATGAAGACGGCTTATTAAGTGCCAACGCGTTAACAAGCACCACAAAAAGGAGGCCAACGATCAAATAAGAGTTACGGGCCAAGGACTCCAAATGAAGAGACGATGAATCGGAATGAATACTTCAAATGGAGAGACAACGAATCGGACGATGAATCGGAATGAGTACAGCAAATGAATAGACTATGAATCGAAATGAATGCTACAAGTGAATAGACGATGAATCGGAATGAATAGACAATGAATCGAAATGAATGCTCAAAGTGAATAGACGATGAATCGAAATGAATAGACGATGAATCGAAATGAATACACGATGAATCGAAATGAATACTCCAAATGAATAGACGATGAATCGAAATTAAAAGACGGTGAATCGAAATGATTACTCCAAATGAATAGACGATGAATCGAACGACTCCAAATGAACCCTCTAAATGAATAGACGACGAATCGGACGATGAATCGAAATGAATATTAGAATGAATAGACGATGAATCGAGCGACTTCTTTTTATCCATTCAGCTGCTGCAGCTTAGTCCTTAATCTAGAGGTTCTCACTTCTCTCTGACCATTCCTGAGCCAAGGTTCCTGACAGCCTTCATCATTCGACAAGAAATCAAATCGGAATTGAATCTTTATGTCGTTCAAATCTCAAGAAAGTCGAATTATAGACTACTCAATTGGAATGATAAGAGATATCGATCCAAAAAAGTTCTTTCTGTGCTTCTGTCCGTTTGAAGAAAAGGATCTCAGAATCTGAGTTAAGGTTTTTGACTGTCTTCATCATTCGATAAGGTATCAAATCGGTGTTGATCTCTTAAGTCTTCAAAATCGTTAAAAAATCGTATTGTAGAATAATCTTAGAAACTTCTTAGGATCTCAGAAACTTTGAGGGATAGAGACTCTATATATATGTGGGACTTAGACTCATGATCCTTCATTCTAAATATTTTTTAGGGTACTGTGTTGGTCTCTCCTTCTCTAAGTTTCTCTAGCACAAAACTATTTCAGCATTATTCCTTCAGGACAAAATCCCTTAACGGCCCCGAAGCGTTCGCTTCACTTTCGGTTCGTTCAAAAGTTCGAAATGCAACGTCGAACTTCAAGCCAAACACAGTCAAGGGCGCCAATTGAATTTATTGAATTAAGAATTTATATTCAGGGCATTATAACCATAAAGTTATAAATATATCACTAAATATTTTTTTTTATTTTTATACCTGAAGGTGTTATAATTTTTTTATTGTCTTCATTTAATTTCAGAACTTCGTTTACCGGCTGCAACCAACAGCCACCCTGTTCGCGGTTCGATGGCGTTTGCTCCAATGGTCGCGAGTGTTATTTAACAGCGAATGTTAAAATTTACTAAGCATTCTCGCACTGATCACCCCGCTGCCCCTGCTTCACTGTTGAGACCAACAGAAGCTAACAGCTTGTTTTGGTTGCGGGCGAAGCCATTTAACAGTCTTCTTACATTAACAGCGCGTTAACAGCCGACGAGCGAGGTTCGGGTTCGCTGTCATACCGCGGGTCGCAGGCCGAACATGATGCGAAGTCAACTGCTCTCAGACGAACGGGCGGTCAGTCGTTTGCCGGCATTCGTTTCGATCGGTCGCGTGCGCAACTTCGTAAAAGCAGCGAGAGTCGAGTGGTCTGTACCACTCTGCGCGTGTCGGTGTGTGTATGTGTGTGTGTTTGAGCGTCATCCGCACGACGTCGCCTTCCCCGCCTGCATGCGCGCGTGTATGTGTGTGTGTGCTGAGCTGAGCGCGCTCGGGCAACAACAACAACAGCAGCAGGGCAAGAATTAAGCGGGGCAAGCGTGCGCGCAGAAAAAGAAGAAAGAATTCAAAAAGCAACAGAAAGTAAGACGGGCCCCCGCCCCCCGCGCCGTGCATAAATCGCGCGTGTTAAAATCCAAAGTTTTCCTTTTTTTTCATAACTTTTTTTTCTTGTGTTTTTTGTTTGTGCGTCGCGTCATCAAAACAGATCAAGAAATTGGCGCAAAGAAAAAGAATAAACCAAAACCAAAAAACACCCAATCAGCAACAAGGCTGCAGCCGCCAGCAGAAGCAACAGCGGCCACAAAACCCAACAAAAAAAGGTAAGCGCGGA
This sequence comes from Lissocephala sabroskyi, assembly GCA_037075105.1. Taxonomy (NCBI): domain Eukaryota; kingdom Metazoa; phylum Arthropoda; class Insecta; order Diptera; family Drosophilidae; genus Lissocephala; species Lissocephala sabroskyi. The sequence goes on along the minus strand of JBAMCP010000343.1, from coordinate 2,288 downwards.
CGGACGGACGGAACCACGCAAAACTGCAAGCAAAGCGGAGAACCCAAGCAGGTCGCTCGGTCGGGAGATAAATGCAGTCAACCCGTTGGACCGGTTCGACGGCGCTGCGCTGCATCTCTGCCGACGTCGACGTCGGTTGGGCTTCAAATCAAATATAAATTTTAATGCCAAATGAATCACAAAACTTCAAAGCAAAACAACCAAAATAAATGCATAAAAACCGACAGAGCAGCATAAGAAAACCGGTTTGCCGACGACGGGCAGCGAATTCGCCCACAGCGCTGCCGGCGTTGGCGTCGGCGTCAGCGTCGTGTAATTGACGTTGCCAAAAATTAAAGAAAGTTTCGGCCGCCAGGCGGCGTGGGCGTGAAGTCGGGGGGAATGATCTTGTCCGGGGCGACTGGCAGGCTTTTCCTGTTGCAAGCAAATCGAAAAACGGGATTCGGAATTTGTAAACCAAAAATGGAGCGCCAAGCAAACTCGACTATCTCCCTGTCTCTTTCTGTCTGTGGGGTTAAGCCGAAAGCAACAAGAAGAGGAGCGCGGCAACGGGAACGGGAGTGGAAATGGAAAACGGGAACGTCCACCGAAAAACCCGTTTTGGCGAGAGCACTCGGGACGCCGCTGCAAAGCTCCAGCCTGTCTGTCCGCCTGTCTGTGTGTGTGTGACGATGAGTACAGTTTCCCCAAAACTGATCCCATCCATTGATGTCCATTAGAAAGAAGCAGGCAACGCCGAAGAGGCCGACAAAGCAAAATCGCCAAAAACAAAAACTAGAACGAAGTTTTCAACTTAACCCTTATGTGGGCACTCAGGGAATGACCCGAGAAAAAACACTCATCAAGTTCGTTTCCATTTCCATTTTATTCTCCTCTCCGCCCTCCTGGGTGTCCTTACGCCTAATCAGCTCCATTTCCCTGCAGTCCAATCGTAAATCTAATAGAGCTTCTCCCAAAATTTACATATTCCCCTCGGCTGGGGCGAGGGCAGTTCATTGTTATTTCTCGATTTCGCATATTGCCTATAATTTTGTATGTTTTTTCAAGTTTGTGTTTTTCTTTTGTCTTCTTTTGTTTATTGTCTTTTCGCGCCTACGCTCCGCGTTTCTTCTTCTTGTTTTTTTTTTCGTTTTACTTCGCTCGGTTGATTTGCAGCTGCTCTGCGGATCACCAGACTCCCCGCTGCTTCGTTTGCTTCTCTTTCTCTTGTTCTCTTCTTTGTCTTGCTCGCTGCCCGGTGATCGATTAGTCCACGTCTTCGTGATGATGAGCAGATAAGACTGCTGAATCCCCCCCTCCCCCTTGATTGCCATTCAAAAACTCGCATATCTCCCGCCGCTCTCTGATATTTTTATAATTTATTTGAAGAGGGAGTGGAGGAAAAGTACTTGAAATTATAATTCCCACAGTTGCTTTGCGCTTTTTGTCGAAAATGAAGAGCCACTTCAGCTGGAGGGCGCAGAAACTTTGCACGATTTTGGGTCTTTAAACTCGTTCCTATTTCAGTTCCAATCTCTAGCTTAGAAGTACGGCCAACCCATAAGCCCCGTCTGTGGGTTAAAGTCACACACGCTCAGCGGGTTAAATGAGCTCTTCTTCTTTCTCTCTTTCGTTTTTTTTTTCCTTGTGCCCGTTTCTTGGGCTGCCTGTTGCTGGGATCGCCTTAATTACTTCAACAAACAAGTTGAATATTTTCGGATTCTGAGGGCACCACCGAGATGCGCGCCAGACAAAGACAGCGAGAGGAAGCAAGACAGCCAGATAAAGAGCGAAAGAGAGCGCCAATCGGCGTTCAATCGCCCACACCAAGGGATGGCGAAGGCTCCTTTTGCTGCGCCGCTTAAGTGGCCCATATGGCGGCCCTGGCGACGGCGCAAGGCTATGAAAATGAATATCAAGTAACGCGAAAATATATGCTCCGTTGTCTAAACCCCAATCGGAGTGTAGTGTGTGTGTGTGTGTGTGGCTGTACTCTGGCGGCTATTGAACTTCTCGGGCCAGAAAATAACCATGAAGAATGTTGTGTGTATGCGAAGTTGGCTCGGCATTTACACCACCGACCGACTGACTGACTGTATGTTCCATTCAGGAGAAAAAGTAACCGCCACAACAACAAACACAACAACTTCAGCGACAGCAACCTCAGCACATTTAAGTGCACCCAGTAAGTGTAACTGTGTGTGTGTGCGAGTGTGTGTGGTTGCCGGTTACTCATATATCATTGGCCCATAAATTAAAGCGTCGTTTGACAAATATGGCGTCACCAGATCTTCAATATTGAAGCCACG
>JBAMCP010000342.1:0-59943 GCA_037075105.1 Lissocephala sabroskyi | reverse complement strand
GGTTACAAGTTAGGACTATCGAAATCAGCGCTGATATAAAAAAATCGATATTAATTTTTAGCTCGGCATTTTTTAAATCTCGTTGATTTTTGCTTGTTTATTTAAATGTTATTTAAGTTTAGCTGAAACATGAACGCTCCCGGCATGAGCCTTTTCCAAGGCGCGGACACACTAAAAGTAAATTCCACACTCGAACGCCAAGAGGAAGAGGAAATGCTGCAGGACCAAAAACGACGCCAGGAAGAGGTGAGTCCATCGGAATGTGAGAGACCCTTCACTTATTTTCCTTATTTTAGCTGGGAAATCTACTGGAGAATGCATTTGACGACCTGGACGACGACGACGAAAGCACAATCGACTCGACCAGTAATTTTCAATCAGATCTACTGCCCGAGCAGGCACTGCCGCCACTGCCAAATCACCCACACCATCAGCCACATCAACATGCCCCACCGCTCAGCCAGCAGCAGTCGCAGGACAACGAAATGCATAAACTAAAGATGATGCTCGATTCAAAGAGCCACGAGCTCAACAATATCAACCAACTGGCCACCGAGGCCCACAAAAAGAACGATGACCTCAACAAACGCCTCATAATCGCCCAGGCCGAGCTGGAGCGGGCCCTGCGCGACAAGCAGCACACCCACGAGCTGCTTGTGGACAGCAAAGCCAAGTGCTCGGACCTGGACAACACCATAGAAAAGCTGCGCAACGAAAAGCGAACCCTAGAGGCGGAGAATACCCAACTCATAGGGAAACTCGAGACCACCCAATCCCTGCTGGCCGATGTGGAACGCAAATATGATATGGTGGAGCGGGACTTCCAGAAACGCGACCACCGCCAGGCCGACCTGCGCATCAAGAACTTAGAGGAGCACCAGCGCGCCCAGACCGACCTCATGCAGCAGCAAATCAGCCAGATCTCCGACCATCTGGAGAAGAAGAAACAGGAGCTCGAGCAGATGCACTCCCGCTACAATGCCTTGCAGTCCAGCCACGAGGCCATGCTCGTGGACAAGGCCGACAAAATCAACGAGCTCAACAACGCTTTGGACATAGCCCAGCGCCGCTGCAACCAAATGGCCGCGAAACCCACTTTCGAAGTGGAGTACTCCCGCCAAAAGCAATGCATCACGGATCTGCATGCCCAGGTGGCCTGCATGGAGCAGACCATAGCCACGCTGACCGACAGACTGAACGGCACCAGCGCCGAGCTGGACACCATGGACACGCTGCTCCAGCAGCACCAAAGCGACGGCTCGCCCGGTGGCCTCAGCCAGGCTCATGGGCGGCTGGTGGGCAGCACGCCGCTCGACACGGTGGACCGCATTGGCCACATCAAGCAGGAGCTCTACCGGGCGCTGGCCAACCTCAAGCTTAAAAGAGAGGAAGTGCGGAAAATGGAGAAGCTGCTGGAGGAGCACCAGGCCGAGTTGCGTGCGCTGCGCGATCAAGAGAACAAATCTCTGGTCGAGCTGGCCACCATCAAAGAAGAGAAGACTTTGCTAGAGAACCGCATCAAGGCCTTGGAAGAGGAACTGGAAGAGTCCAAGGGCAAGTCCCTCAGCGACACTCGCTTGAGTTGCCTGCGCAACGAGCTGGACGCTTTGGTTAGCGAGCGGGATTCCTTAATGCAGCAGGGCCAGGAGCAGCTGGCCGAGCGCCACAAACTCGAGAGGAAACTGCAGAGCCTGGAGCAGCAGCAGGCTGAGCTGAGGGAGCAACACGAACAACTGCAGCTGGAGAACCGCCAGCTGCGCCAGCGCGCCACGGCCGACAATGTCAGGCTGGAGCTGGAGCGCCACAAGATCCTGCTGAAGGATGCCCAGAGCGAGGTGGAGCGGCTGAAGAAACTCTATGCCGACATAGCCAACACCAAGGAGAGTCTGTCCTACGAGCTGAACAAGCTGCGGGCCTGCGACAGCCTGAAGGAGCTGCAGGAGCACAAAGAGCAGGTGGCCAGCCTGCAAAGGACTCTCAAGCTGGCCGAGCTGAAAGGCCACGAGCTGGCCAAGATCCTCGAGACCGAGAAACTCTGCCATGAGCGGGAGTTGCAGGCCCTGCGGGACCAGGCGGCCCAGGACAAATGCGCCGAGCTCAAGGCCCTCAAGGAAACCTCCAGCAGCTGCAGCAAATGCCTCGACCATGTGGCCGAGATCACCAAGGTAAGTGGAATAAAGCCAATTCCATCGGGAAATTGATAGATTTCTATTTACAGTCGGAGATTGAGTTGCTGAAGGTGAACAATTTGAACTCCCAGCAGCGCAAGCAGCTGGAGGAGCTGACCCAGGAGCTCAAGCGCTGCCAGCTAAACCAGGCCGAGCTGGACGAGAAGCTCCTGCTGTCCGAGCAGCAGGAGCAGCTCATCTCCGAGCTGAAGACCAAGGCCCGCCAGTTCGAGGACTACATCAAATCCCACAGCAGCCACAGCCTCCACAGCCATTCCGAGGGCTCGCCAAAGATCACGCCCATCAGCTCGAAGACCGTGCAGACCTCGCCGGAGAGTTCGCCGCTCTCCGAGCTCACCCAGGCCCGCATCAAGCGCATCGAGCAGCGCGTGCGCGACGAGATGGCCAAGCTGTTTGCCACCGAGCTGAACCGCTTCAACCTGCGCCTGCAGCAGGCCGAGGAGCGGAACTTGGCCCTCCAGCGCGAGTATCAGTTGGTGGGCAGTGAGCTGCAGCAGCGCCAGACCGAAGTGGAGCTGCTCAAGCAAACCATCCTGGCCGAGCGGGAGAAGATCACCGAGATCTGGGAGGAGAAGGACGGCAGCCATCAGGCCTCTCTCGCCCAGCAGAACGCCATGCTGCAGAAGTGCCGCAGCGAGCTGCAGCTGAAGAACCATCGCATCACCGAGCTGAGCCGGGAACTGGAGGAGCGCCATGCCACCATCGAGTCCGAGAGGAAGTCCATGAAGACGGTGATGTCCCAATGGGAGCTGCACCGCAAGTCGGTGGAGCAGGTGGAGGACGAGTGGCGCGAGAAGCTGAATGCGTTGAAAGCGGCCCACGAGAAGGACCTGGAGGCCGCCCAGATTCGCTACCAGTCGGCCAAGCGGACGGCCCACAACTACAAGATCTACTCGGAGGACAAGGAGGCCCACATGAAGCGGGAGTACGAGCGCATCAAGCAGGAGTATGAGATGTCCTTGCACAAGATCGAGTCCACATTGACGGAGCGTTTGGAGCGCAAGAGCCAGGAGATGTTCAAGCAGAAGGCCGAGGCCGCCAAGGTGACGAGGGAGCCGCTCAAGCAGCAGAAAATCGGCAAGGAAAACCAACCCAGCAATGCGTAGATTACTTAGTCTTTTGTTTATTTATAAAAAGGTCCTGGAATTCGGACCAGCATTTGGTGAGCACCTCAAAGAATTTGTCGATTTCCACACGCTTGATTCCCAAGGCAGCGGCCACCGTCAGGTAGGCCCACTGGTAGTCGGGATGGTGGGTGCCAAACTCTGTGAAGGAAAGGGAAACTGGGTAAAGGGTTTCCTGAACTTATGTCCTTGCTTACGTTTGAATTCGCAGCCATCTATAGTCTTCATTTGGCCCGGGACAACCACCCGCACGCCGGAGATTCCCCGCGTGTGCAGCATCGATCCCAACTTGGTGACTTCAGGCCCAAAACCACTGGGCAGTGTGAGGGCCAAAGAGATTCTGTTGTCCTGGCAGTTCAGCACACTTAGCCTGCGTTTGCTGGCAAAATTTAGCAGCTGCTGTTTGAGGTACTGGAAATTCTTCTTCCGCTCTTTTACCAACTCTAGGTAGCCGTCTCGGCCCAAAGAGAGCAAAGTCATAAAAACGTCGAGGGTTTGGGAAGAGGACGCCCGTCCCGCATAAGTGCTGGTGACCAGGCCCAGGGACTTGCTGTCAAAAGCGGCTATAATGGCCCCTCCCACGGGCACCAGGAGATTCTTGTCGGTGCTCTGGACAAAGTAGTCTATGCGGCCGTGAAAATTGGCCTGCTGCATTATGTGGGCGATCTTTGTGCACTGCAGGCCGTAGGCATTGTTGACTAAGTGGGGAATTTGGTGTGAGTAAGCCAGTTGGGCCACCCCCTCAATATCGTCGCAGTTCCTGGGGGCAAAGCAGCTGGTGGTGGTATAAAGGCAGGCAATGTTGTCCACGCCCAGCTCTTGGATTTGCCTCTCAAACTCCTCTAAGTTGGTCGTCACTGTCAAATCCTCGCTGTGCAACAGACCAGGAATGATGACTGGCTGCAGACCGGCCGCAGTAATGGCTTTGAAACAAGACTTCTGATCAATGCGGGACCACAGCACGTATTTGGCTTGCGGGCGGCTTTTGCGCAGGGCCTGCAGGCACAGGGTGAGGGCCATTCCAGTGGCCAAGGGCACTACGACGCAGTCCCGGCAGCTGCCAATGCTGCAGGTTTTGATCAGGTCCAGGATGAGGGCATTGGTGAGATTCGCCAGCAATGTGGAGCCAGCAGCCTTGGGCTGAGCCTCCAAAAGATCGCCAGAGCGGCCTATGCCATGGCCAAAATTGTAATGCCGGCGGGCCACCAAACCTGCCAAATGTAATGGTTAATTTGAGTAACTTAAAATTTTGTCTACTAACTGCAGGCAATGCGTGCTTCCCGTTCGCCGAGCCCGGCCTTGTGGACGAAGTTGTTGCTGTCCAGGGCGGCCAGTTGATGGACCAGCTCCTCTATGTGGGCCTCTGGCCAGCCAGATTCTGGTAGTTTTCGCTGAAGTTTTAAGTGTTTTTAATATTTAAATTAACTAATCTGTTCCGCTTACCTTCTCCAGAAGCTCCTTGAAGGCCCGCTGCTTGGATTTTTGGGCCTCTCTGCCCAATTTAAAATAGTTGCTGGGCACAAGATCCTCGAGAATGTTGACTTCATTGAAATTCATTATGCCGCTTTAAATAAAAACAAAACAAAAATCAACAGGGCTGCAATTCGATTGTAGGTGTGAACCGATAAATTACTAAATATCTCTGCACGGGTTTGAAAGACGCGTCACTTGACAATTATCGATAAATTTATAGCGTCCCCGCAAATAGAATTAAGGGAAAAATTGTTTGTGTAAAGTGAATGTGCATTAAAAAAATAAACAAATTGCGTTTTCCAGAATGTAAGTCGGTTGCCCACAATCCAGTGCCTAAAATATTCAAACATTTCCCTTCCCCAGGTCGAACTCACGCGATTCGCTCGTGGAGCTCAACAATATTCTCTCAAAATGCGACGCGGATCGCCTCACAGAGTTCCTCAAACGCAAGGCGGCCAGCAAAATGCCCCAAAAACAAAGCGTCTTCGAAGGCTTCAACATCAACATGGACATTGACGTCGAAGTGACCAAACGCAATGCTCCGCCAGTAGTCGCCGATTCAACGACCCACCAAGTGGACCCGAAAGCCATCACAGAAGCGAGTGCCCCACCATCGCCCCCGGCCTCTCCGCAGGTCTGTGAAAACGTTCCCCCAAGGCGTTCACTCAGTGTCTCCCCCAAGATCGCTCCAACTCGCACTCCGCCCAGCCTCGGACGGCGCAGCGCCCCCTGCAGTGTGGGCGCCTCGGACAAGCTCAGGCGCTTGGCTCTGCAGCGGCGCACGCGCACCAGCGGCTGTCGGCAGTTGCTCAAAGAGTTTAACAGCCTTTCGAATGAGACGCGCAACAACTCGACGAGCCCTGTTGAATTTGTAAGCGTGGAATTTTTTATTAAGCAATTTATAATTATTTGTTTTTTTTTTTAGCTGCCAGCAGTTGCCAGCACGCCCGCTGGGCCTGAGCGCCAAAAGGCAGCTGAAGTTCAATCGGAAGAGACTGCGAAATTTGTGGCGGAAACAAATCAATTGTTGATTGAAAGTGAGCGGGTCTTTGAGCAAAATATGCAGCTGATGGAAATTATACGCGACACTTCAGCATCGAAGCACTCGAAGAGCCGATCGATTAACCGATCAAGGAACCGATCCAGGAACCAATCGAATAGTCGCATATCGAGAGGAGGCCCCAAGCTCACTCCAGGCGACGACGCAGCACGACGCACATTTACCATAGAAAAAGGCCCCCGCGCCGGACAGTTTCTACTTTCGCCGAAATCCAATTCTCTCAATCTCTCCAAACGATCATTTTCCCTCAGCCATTTAATGCAGCCAGTGGTGCGCATCCAACGCAGCAACTCATCCATTTTAACCCAACGGGCAGCCTCGCAAGAACCCAAAACCGCTAATGCTTCAGTGCCCGAAGTCCAGCCGGCAGCCATCGAAGAGCCTTTGGAAGTGACCATACCCGAGACTCAGCCGCAGAGTGCGCCCCCGCCTGCCAGGGTCTCCGTGGGGGTCTCGCCAATAGCGCGCAGCGAAGCCGCCACAGAGCCTGAACCGCCGGCCGTTATGAACCGCAACCAAAGCATCCAGACTTCGAATCTCCCCAATCTAGACGACCTTCTAACCGACGACGAGAGCGATGAAGAAGTCCGCTTCCCCCGAAACAACAGCACAGCCCCTTTGAATTTGGCCCCCGTCGAGGGCCACTCCATCCGCCAGCGCCTGCTCAGGAAACGCCAGCACCCAGCCCCCCGTCTGGAGACCACCAGCCAGCTGCTCGACCTGCACCAGGACGGCCAGGCCGGCAAGCAGCGGCTCATGCGGAAGACCCAACACACCGCCCTCAACAAGGCCCCCTGCGTGCCCATCAACGGCGAGCAGTTCGCCGACGAATTGGCCCGCCTGAGCAACTACGAGATCCTCGACTTGCGCAAGCGCAACTCCCAGGGCAAAGTGTACGTGCTGAACGGCCACAAGAATAGCTCCGCAGCCAGGGAGCTGAGCAAGCAGAGCAAGCACCTCGAGCGGAGCATCAGATGGGAGCTGAAGAGGCGAAATTTAGAGCAATCCCATGAGTTGTCGGATGAATCAGATGCCGACTGGCAGCCGCCCTCGCCGCCCTTGCAGTTCGGCGACCGCAGCCGGCCCGCCCGGCGCACCACTCGGTCGCTGCGCCGCCCTTCACACTCCCAGGAGCTCCAAGACTACGTGGCAGCCAGAGAGCGCAGTCGGTCCAGCGAGACCCGAAAACGGACGCTCTACACGAAAGGCGATTCGTTTGATGAGGGCGGCTCACCGGAGAAGCAGCCGCGCAGGTCAGCGGTGGAAATAGCAGCGTCGCCTCCCAAAGGCTGGCGGACTGAGTCCCTGAATATGCCACAGGATGAAGCGCTGGCGGAAAAGACAATCGACATTGTTCCGGAGCCGCCGGCCAGCGTGGCGGACAGTGAAGATGAAATTGCCATAGCCCCGCCGCCGCCCAGATCCGTGCGATTCTCCCAGTACACCAGGGAACTGGAGCAGCAGCCACCCAACAAAAATAAATCCATGCAAAATCTGCCCGAGTTGGCCTCGCCTCCGGCGGTGTTCCAGCAATCCCTGAGGGTTCGCGATTTTGCCAATGCTGTGCTCACGCCGCCAGGCATTTTCAAAGCGCCGCCAACAGCTCCCAAGGCGGCCCAGCAGTTGGAGGAGGCGGAGGAGGTGCCCGAGCAGCCAGCGTCTTTCACTCGCACCGAAGAGCCCGTGCCATCGGTGATTTTGTCCAGAAGCAAATCTAAATCAGGCAATTTCAAAGCGCCGCCAACAGCTCCCAAGGCGGCCCAGCAGTCCAGGCAAACCAAACGCAGCCAACAGTTGGAGGAGGCGAGTTCTCCGCCCCCAGGGGATGAGGTGCCCGAGCCGCCAGCGTCTTTCACTCGCTCGGAAGAGCCCGTGCCATCGGTGATCTTGTCCAGAAGCAAATCGAAATCAGGCAATTTCAAAGCGCCGCCAACAGCTCTCAAGGCGGCCCAGCAGTCCAGGCAAACCAAACGGAGCCAACAGTTGGAGGAGGCGAGTTCTCCGCCCCCAGGGGATGAAGTGCCCGAACCGCCAGCGTCTTTCACTCGCACCGAGGAGCCTTTGGTTCCCCTGGATCCGGAGCCCCTGCCGGAAGCTGCCAATGAAACGGTGGCCCGCCCCAGCCGCTTGTCCAGAAGCAAATCGAAATCAAAATCATCGCAAGGCGAAGCTGAAGCCTCAATCCAGGTGAACCCGGTGCCTCCGCCCGAGGACAACGAGCAGCCCTCGACCAGTCGCGCGGCCCGCGAGAAGTCAGCGAAGAAGCCAACGGCCGTTAATGATAACGAGATTTTCAAGAAGCCCACGGCCCCGCCACCGCGCTCCAAAAAGAGGAACAATGAACTCGCCCGACTGAAGATCTCCTACCAGCCAAGATCAGAGCCCGAGCCCGCCCAGGAGGACCACGAAGCCAGTAAGCCCGCTGGACTTTTAGTTGAACTATGAAATAAATCCAATATGTTTTTTCCAGCGATTCGTAGATCGAAACGTGGCCACATCCCCCTGCAGCACACCTGGGTCCACACGGCCGATCCCTTCAAGACTTTGCCCTTCTTGGCCAATACAACGATCCGGGGCAGCGCCGCCTCAATTCTCCCCACGAAGAAGAAGGCGGCCAAGACCAAAACTCCGGCCAAGACCAACAAGCCGAATGCCTCGGGCCTGAGCGTGGTGGGCCGACCGCCGCTCTGCAGCAGCACCCCAAGGAATCCCGAGGTCCTCAACTCCGACTCCTCGAGCACAGCCAAGCGCCGCGGGCGTGGCAGGCTGCCCACAGTAGACGAGAACTTGGGCGACTTGGGCGACATGGACACGGGCATGGGAGTGATGCCCCTGTCCGACACTCAGTCCGAGGCGGAGTCCGAGGGCAATGCTCCAGCGGAGCAGCCGACAAAGACGAAGAAGCGGAATGCCAAGAAGTCCCCGCAGGAAAAGAGATCCGAGTCGGAGAGCGAAATGTCCGATAGGGAGAAGAACAAAACCAAGAAGCGGGGACGTAAAAAGCCGACAGAATCGCCAGACGAAGGCAGAGCTGCCAGTAGAAATTCTGATAAGCAGCAAGCAAAGGACTCTGGCGAGGATTTAGGAGAGGCGACTGCGCCTGCGCCCGTGACAATGGCCATGGCGGTTCAAAACGAGATCGAGAATTTGCCCGCGAACGACCAGCTATTGAACTGGCTGCGCGGGGCCAGCAACGTCCCGCCGGGCAGCGCGGCTGAGCAGGGCGAGTCCAGCCTGCAGTCCATGCAAGTTTGTATGTAAAATGTACGACTCCTGATGCCAGGATGCTAATTGTTTTCTGTGTTTTTCAGCCACTGTGGGTAATTTGATTTTCTCGGATCTGGAGGGCGTGGATTATGCCTTCTACCAGACGCGCGATGATCCCTTGTCCTTGGGTTATATGCGCTTCAAGCCGCTGCAACAGCGACGCAGCAAACGCGCCAAGACTTTTAATTTGGTAAGGACTCTCTCCCTAGAATTTCTCTTAACAAATCTTTATATTTCATTCCCTTCCTTTCAGCACTTTATTGTTCTTTGCGGGCGCTTCGAAGTGGAGAGCACGATAAAGGACTCGAATCTCACCGAGCATATTATATTGAATCCCGGGGACATGGTGCAAATAAACAAGGGTAAGGATATCAAGGAATCTGCTGTTGATCTCTCTAATTGATTTTGGGGATTTCCAGGCACTCGCTACTCCATCGAGAACCTGCTGAACGAGATGAGCGTGATGATGGTGTTCCGGAAATAAGACTGGTTATGCTTTGGCCATAACTTCGAGGACGCTTCAATTTCTAGATGGCCTCTTGTTATTTCATTGATTGTTTTTTTCTTTTTCTTTTTGCGTTCAATGGAATCTGTCCAAATTTCAGTTGTAGCGTGGATAAATCGCAAATTAAAGAGCTTTTTGTTTCCCACACCTTTTTTAAAGGATCATTGACAATGCCAGACGCTCCTTCCTTTTTCATATACACAAGTATGTATTTTCTTTAGCTCAAAGAAAAACATTTCGCAAGTTTGTTTTTCATTGTGTACGTTAGGGTTTCTTAGAAGTTCGCCCGCACACACACACACACGAGGGCGCACGGGGCATGGGAATGGAAAGGTGTGTGCGTAAATATAGAAATTAAATCAACAGAAATTTACTTGAAAGTGAATCTTTGAAAGGACGCAACACGCAACGCGGCGGGTGCCTCAACCAAAGAGCATTTAAGAATATGAAACACGTCAGTCCGTCCGCCCAGGTGGGGCGGCGGGCTCTGGTCCCAGGGCACCCGTTGGCCTATTCAGCGAGCCAACAAGCACAGTGGGGCCAACAAGCAAGGAATAGGTAAAAAAAGTAATTTATTTTAAAGTTTTAAGCTTCCAATTCGACTCTCGAGTAACAGGCATGCAGAAAATGAAGCTCGATATCACATTGGCGGCAAATTTAAATAAAGTTATTGCGGCCCTGGGAATCGATTAATTCAACAGTCTGGTACTCACCACAGTTATCGTGCGATAGCGATTGGCGGCAGCGGAATCGAATTCGCCGTTCGGGAACTTTGCGTTTCTTTTTTTTGTTTTTTTGTTTAGTGTTTTGTGGTTTTTAATTGTTGCGGTTCTTTAAACTAATGGAGTTTTGTGCTATGAAGTTAAAGTGCACACGGTTTGGTGCTTGGCAAGTAATTTTGTGCGTTTCGATCGTGCCTGGCACGCCGCTTGCAAAAACACAAAAGAGTGAGAGAGATAGCGAAGGGCTAAGTGTGTATAATGTAACGGAATGGACGGCAGTGGTCTACACGGCAGAGCTGTCCACTTGTGCGCTTCTCCTTTAGGCCGGCGGAACCGTCTCGCTCGTTCTAACGCAGTCTCAACTTAAGCCAGATCGCCGTTTGCCAGAAATGCATGAAAACACGGCCAGTGCAGGCCGCCGGCAGTGCCTTGCGTTTTCTAAGCCGGCGTCGGAGAATGCATGCTCCCCTGCGTTTTATCTCCCTCTCCCTGCCATTTGCCTCTCTCTCTCACCGCTCGCAATGCACTCGCAGCTTGGGCCGAGAGCTTTCGGAAAAAGCTCTCGCTCCCGATCGCCGAGGCTATGCATAAAAGCGCGGCAGCTGCAGGCCGCGGTCAGTGTCGCGCCGCGCTCCCTCGAGTGCGGGTCGTGTGTGTAAGTCTCCGGTGTGTTTGTGTGTGTGCATAAATCGTTGTAAACAAGAAATTCAAACGGGCATTCGCGCGATTCGTAAACATGGCAAATAAAGAAGAAGAAGACGAAATGCAACATTTATTTCTATCGGTGAGTATCGAATATGTTTCTGTCTCTTTCTCTCATTTGTTTTCGCTTATTTGTTTATGCATTTATGTATGTATATATATATTTATTTAGGCATTTACATATGTACACAATTATTTTTTTGCTTTTATTTTTCTTGTTAAATGCAATTGTCTGCCCATTCGAAAGGGGTGAGGGGGCTTGAGTTTTGAGAAGGGTTAGAAAGTTAGGCGAGTGGATCTCAAGAAGATTGGTGATAGGGGAGGAGGGGGGGGGCATCAGTAGCCCGTCTTCCTGTCCAAGTCAGCTTAGCCTAGAATTTTGGGAAAATCTTTCTGGGTGGAGAGGGCGGGGGACCAGCTTGGCTGGATGACCGACAGATGTGGGCAATGTGATGTCCATTGACAATCATCCGGCGACACGTACGAGCGCCCACACTGCCGGACCAGCGGCCCCCGCGCCCCCACGCCCATGATTCATATGGCAAGCTGACACGAAACTACGTGGGCAACCAGTTGCTCCTTTCGGCTGTGAATTTCAATTTGTTGAAGTCGTTGGCAGGCAACAGGAGCGAGCAGGAGCGGGCAATGTATCAACCGCAAACAACTACAGACTCGCCCACGTAGCTGCCCCTCGGTGGGTGTGCGGTTTATTAAAGGAAACGACAGGCAATGACAGCGGGCGAGTTGGCCAAGTTTCAAAATTGAATTGTCATGCATAATGCAATCCCCATGCCCAGTTTCCAGCCAGCGCTTCTTGCTAGCATTTCTCAGACGAATTTTGGTAGACATTGCCAAATCCCCAGGCACCAATAAGACAGAATTCTCTCAAATTTCTCTACTTCTCTGCGAAGTCGTCGCATTTTTAATTAAAACCAAAAACCTTAGGCACATAGATTTGTTTTTATAACAACTCTTATCGCGGCTCCGAAAATACCAAGTATGCGCCCCGTGTGTGCTTATGGACAATGACAGCAAACAAAAGGTGCTCATGCATATTTAAAAAGTTTCAACAACAGCTCAGCCAGTGTGCGTGTGTGTGTGTGAAAGTTAAATCCTCGGCGGACCAAAAAGTTACGGCCGCAAACGCCCGGCCAGGAAGAACTCAAAGAGCCGAAAAGCATCAGCAAGTCCATAAAACAAACAAGAAGAGCAAGAATCGTTGATCCTGCGGCTCCTTTCTCAAATTACCTGACTTCACGTCGAGTCCTTCAACTCGCATAAAAATTTAAATGCAGCTGTTGGCTGGCTGGCTGGCTAATTGATTTTGGCCGCAGTGCGATTAACAATTCGCCAAAGCCATGCCAGCCAACTCGATGGTCCTTAATGCAAAACTAATTTCAGGTGCCGGCGCCCGACAAGCATAGAAATTTGCATTTTAGTTGGTGACTCTGTCAGGGGGGGTGGGGGTTGCTTTAATCAACCGCAAGTGCAATGAGCCGTGGCTGGGCGCAGGGCGGGGCTGCGGGGCCTGTTAATTAACATTTGTGTGGCTGCAGTGGCGGCAACACGACTGACAACGGGCCGAGGTTACCAGCCACTGAGCAGCATTTCCGGTTTTGTGTTTTCGGCTCTGGATTATGCGGCGGATGTGTTGCGGTTTTTACCCATTTACCCGGGGTTTTTTTTTTGTTGTCTTTCGCTTTTCCCCCAGCCGCAATCAAAAAATGTGTAGCCTACTTATGAGGGCGCGAATGTTTTGTCGAGTGCGCCGAATGCAAATGAGTGGATGCTCCAGCGGCTGTGGCAGTGGCACTGAAGGCCTTGGCTGCCTGTGGATCTTAGTTGAATCCAAGCTGCAATTAAGGCGCGCCTGCCATTCCATTTGCGGGCCAAGCACGAGCCAAAAAATAAAACAGTTGCTGATTTAAATGAATTCCAGCAATTTTAGGCACCCAAAATGGAGTGAACTTAACTTCACTTAACGCTCTTCGTTTATGTTTCCCTGGCTAAATTAGTTAGACGCCCAGTAAAATTGCATAATGCAAATTGCACTCTCGTTTGTGTTTATCAGCAGCGGCGGAAATGAAATTTACCGAGCTCCTATAATAAAAGGCACAGGCAGCCGCAGGACTAGCAGGACTAACAGGTTGTTTGCGGTCAACCCAGCTGCTTTCAGTTGTGCCAGCCTGTCTGTCCGGCTGGCCTGCTTATTTCTGCTTCCCCTTTTTGGTTGTGTTATTTATTTATATTTTTTTTTTTGAATGCGGTCAATTTTCCTGCTGCTGGGGAGCTTTGGTCTTCATTTTAATGAATGCTGCTTGGTTTTGTTTGATTTCGTTGGGTTGGCTTGGGTTGGTGGGCAGGCAGCTTCTCTGAGCTGGCGAATGAAATAAATTATTCAAATTAGTTCGTTTGCATTGAAAAGGGTTTGATTTGTAAGTGGACACAAGTGGTCTTTGGCCCGGTCGCCCCGAACAGCAGGTGAAACGGGCGGACGAGGCGACCCCAAAAGCCGAAATTCCTTTGGCTAACCACAGGCCAAAGGCAGCGGTTTCTGCTCCTCTCGACTCACCTAATTAAACGTAGAATTTGAATAGGTTTTCAATTTTTCCTCCCCCCCGACCCGGGACGGGCTTAATTCCCGGACCCAGCTTAGTTCGGGGAAATTGATGGGAAACGAAATTCTAAGCAACGCTTTAAATTTCAACCCAACCGGCGGCCGGGCAATGAGCGGAAATGGAAATTGAATTTAAATTCGAATAAAAATTGCTAATCTGCGTTTGGTTTCCTCGGCGCTCGGGAAGCGCCAGTCAAATGTAAACAGAAAACTGTCCTTGCCCCCCGAAAAAAATCCTAGTTGTTTACTTTTCCCCAGGTGAATACAGTGGGCTTCATTTCTCAAAGACAGAATGAGGGAATATTTAAATTGAACTTTATTTATAATTTTAATATTTTAAATCCTTTCTAGGAGGACAATGAGAGCTGTGTTTGTCCCTTTGATTTCCTATGATCCGCCTTTAATTTAATTCTCTGTTGTGGTTTATTTTTTGCCCCACTGTGGGCCCAAAAATGATCCCACTCAATTCAACGAGTTTATTTTGCCTACCAAAAATATTTTGTAATTTTATTTACCAACGGAAACGCCGGGCAGCCTCGCGGTTTACGCTTCGCTGGAATTTCCTCTGCCCAATCCGATAAATGTTTTTGTTTTACATTTGCCCAACGAGGTCGACGCGGGGGGGCAGGAAAAAAAATGCAATTCTGTAAGTGATAAGTGAGCGGGAGCCTCAGGTATCCGGCACAAAAGTCCACATATTTGGCCATTTTCTCTGCTTAAAAAATGCCAACTCGGCAGCCGTTCGACCGGCATAAAGCAAACTTGGCCGAAATTGCATTTGCTGGGCAGCCGAATGCCAGCAGGCGGCAGGCTTCTGGGCAGGCTTAAAGCGTCCTTTCGTGGTGAAGGGAAAGGGCAAGAGAAGCTCTTTATTCTGCCCAGAGGAGCAACAGTTCGTTTTGGCTGGAAGTGAGATTTCCAAGGCGCAGGCGCTATGAAGACGGGGAAGAGTTTCAGTAGTAGAAAAGGTAGCAGAAAGAGTAGTAGATTTGAAAGGCCCAGAACAGAGGCAAATAATTTTATTTTACAAGATGTAATTTCCATTATAGAGCCTAAATTTATTGAATTTTATAACCTCATTCAAATTTTGTTAATATTCTGAAGGAATTTCCGTTAATTCTCTTCCTAAAAAAAGACTTTGTTTTCCTTGGCCGCCAAAGCGCGGGGCCGTCAGCTGTTCAGCAGCTGCTCGCTTATCACTGGGAACCTCTTCCCTGCCTCCTGGCAGTTCCAGTGCATTTGGAAACCGCTTTGCTGCCGCCTTCCAGCGGTTCGCGCTCGGCAATTCGCTCGGCCCGTGTGGGTGTCTTGTCTGTCGTCTCGCGGGCCGCACGCTCGTTGCTGGCATTGTGGCAACAGTTTTTCGGTTAGCCCTGCCAGTTCCTGTTCGTCATTTCGCGCAAGCGGTCTCTCTCTTGGCCAGAACGCGTCACGGCCGCGCTTTCCGATTGGTCCCACCAACAAGTGACGAAATTATCGCCCAGCAAACACCAGACGTGCCACACGGTGAAGTGTTTACAAAATTCACAACCAAAATTAATAAAGTGTCAGCAATTAAATTGCAAATCGGCCAATTTGACGTGCGTGCGTCACAAATTACAAATTCTGCCCACGGCGTAGGCGTAATTTTTGGCGATCGTTTAAGGTAAAGCAAATATGGTTGGCCCTGATGGCGAACGTAATTATTTTCGCGATTTCAACTGCCAACTTACACCTCAAATTGCCGGGCTGGGGCGGCGATAATCGACCGCAGCTGTGGCGAATCGACGTGGCCATTTGTGTCATACAAAATGCAAAGTTTTATCAATGAATTCAACCACAAGGACGGGAGTTATTTTTACTCTTAAAAAGTGTAGGGAATTCACGAACTAGGCAAAGGATTTTCTGTGAACAAAAGGATCATAAATGGGGAACCAAGAAAGCTTAAATTCTACTTAAGTTTTAAGTGCAAAGCCTTAGAGAATTCTTATAGAAGAAGAAATGACTCGGAAGCTCTGAGAAACTCCATTTAAAAATAAATGGACTCTGGTTTGGTGTGGTTTTTTTTCAGTTTTCTCCCCTGGATCGGCTAGAATTTGGCCGAGAATTCCCTCTTTCGAAGAATGATTCTATAGGATTCAAAGACTGTTTAAAATTGCCTAACCTAATGATTGTTTCTTTAAATTTTAAAGGCTATTTACAATTCTATTCTTCTATTCTTTAGGATTCAAAGACTATTTAGAATTGCCTAACCTAAAGACTGATCCTTTAAAACTTAAAGAGTATTTATAATTCCCTAACCCAACGATTGATACTTTGGATTTTAAAGACTATTTATATTTCCTTACCCAACGATTGATCTTTCAAAACTCAGAGATTATTTAGTATTCCCTAACGATGATTGATTTCTTAGAATTCAAATATTTATAGCTCCCAAAGGCGACGATTTATCCTTTAGAATTCATGGATTAATTTGGGTTCCCTCCTAACCCAACGATTCAACCTTCAGAACTCAGAGATTGTTAAGTATTTCCTAACGACGATTGATCCTTTAGAATTCAAACACTTAAACCTTCCTAACCCGCCGATTTTTGCTTTAGAATTCATGGATTAATTTGTGTTTCTCTGCTGAAGTTTTTTCTGCCCCATTTCGTCCTGTTGGCGCTTGGGAACGATTCTTTTTACGGCTTTTACGTCGTCCATGACAAATTGCAGTTTCCCTCTTAGATTGTAAGCCAAATTGGGCATACAATTTTCCAAATGAGTAGTAATTTTAACGGCTTTTGTCACGTGTCCAGGATCCGCCAGTCGAATTCCAAGGAAACGCGGCGCCAACTCCGCGCCGCTGTTGCAGTTTTTAACTACCAATCCTGCCGTCCGTCTTAACGAGCTCGAATTCTCGCCAACCGCCTGGGCCGCCGACTCGGCTCACTTAAGCGCACAATTTCGTGCCAAGTTTACAGCAAACGGCCAAAAGGACCGAAACAACCAAAGAAGCCAAAAAATAACAATAATAATGCCGGAATGGCGGCAACGCCAGCGCCATCAGGAAATTCATTTCCCCTCCACCAAAAAAAAAAGAAGGAAAACAAGCAACGCCAACCGAAGCGATTCCTCAGCTTGATTTTGACTGGGAAGGTCCTCGCTAAATGCATTTCCATCGGCTCCTTCCACCTGCCGGCCAGCCCTGCTTTCGCGTTCGTATTGTTCAATTTACTTTGTATTGTCGAGATTGCGGGCAGGGTCCCCGGAGGGGGTGGGGGTGGTTATTCCGCCGTTTGTAGTCGTTAGTAATTTCGATTTCAATGGCTTTGTTATTGAGTTGAGTTTAGTTTTATTTCGCTGTACCCTTTATTGCATTTTAATATGGCCTTTGGTTATGGTTTGCTGATTCCCGCCGCAGTCCTTCAAGGCCTTCGCTAAAAATAGCCAACAATAACTTTCTGCTGATTCACTCGCCGGGTAATTTGTGGGTGGCCGACCCCACGACTTGCGCTAACTTCGCTGGTTTATTGGCTATTTAAAAAACGATACGGGGACCTTCAGGAGACATCAATAGACTTGTCCTCTATTAATCGTGTAGAGAGGAAGTTAGGGGGACTTTCAAGGCCCTCAAAATATCTGCTCTCATTTGCATTTATTTCACAGACTTTTTCTAATTTAAAGACACAAAGAATCGTTTAAAAATAATAATTTTCTTATTTTAATTCCAAAACTTTCCCTTTAATATTTATGCTAATCGCATTTTTGAATATCCTTTTTCGAACTGCTTGCGGAATGGAGAACATTTCGATTGCCATAAAAAACAATGAGCCTTAAAGGTTCGTAAAGAACTTCCTTGGCAGTCAATAAATTGCACAATTAATGCCTCGGATCGAGGTCGGGGATTCATAAATAAAATGCAGCATCACTCTCTAAAAGGGATCCGCAAGGGCGCCGACGTATCCATTGTCCCAGGCTCTCGCAGTCAAGACAACAAGGACCCACGATGTGGGTGGGTGGGATTTCCGCTTATCCATTACCAAAACGCGCTCTGGGGCTGCCCGCAATTAAAAAGGTCATAAAACGTGGAAACAACAATAAAAAGAGAGAGAAAGCAAAAAAATATAATTTTCAGGCTTAACCGAAATGGACAGCGTCATGCACAGGACTCGCCGACCATCAGCCGTTCACGTCACGTTCCAGGATCTTCTGGCCGGCATTGATGCTTCTCTCTGGCCATCTCGGCGTCTCTGTCGTTCGCCATTCATTAGGCGGAAATTTTTAATTAAATTCTCGCATGAATTAGCCCCATTTCAGTCACGTGTTAATAATCAAATGGCCAAGACGCCGCGGATGCCGGCCTCGTCCTTTAATCGTAGTAATTGTCATGTTATTGGCCTGCCCCGCCCCCTGACATTTGCCGTGACGTCAAAGTTCAACGAGTTTTACACCGAAAGTCCTCCCGTCAGCCTTTCATTCATTTAGATTTATGATTGAGGGTATTGGATTATCGTTGGGGTTTCTGTGGGCTGCGGTAAGCCAGCTGATTATAATTTTTGGGGGCGACGGCGGTTACGCTTTTCCACGGTTTATTACCCTTCAGTTGGCCGAACTTCGGTTAGTTATGATATTTGTGGCTTTTATGGTGAATACCAAAATACGAGCCACCATTCTCCACAATCAATTGCGAATATATCGTTTATTGAAAGATAAAACAGGTGGCGAGTAGTTCTATAAAAATTAAGGGGTTTTTGGGTCAGTAAATTAATTAAACACAGGATCCCGAGCGGCAGGAATACGATGGAAGAGAATTCAGAGATAGAAGACGGAATTTTCAGAAGAGAGCTGGAAGACAGACAGAAATGGATGGGATTGAAAGCCCAGGAAGGGGAAGGTTTGTTTCTCTAATAGAAACTCCTTCTTAAAGCGTTTTTAAAGATCTTCCATCTGTCTTTAATAGTATTCCTAAAGCAAGCTTCCTTTAAAGAACTTTCAAACCTGCTGCCCCCAAGGAACAGCTGAAGCAACTATAAGAATTTCTGGTCAGTTGCTTAGTCGCTTTTCTTAAGCTCTCAAGGATCTTGGCATTGGGCAAATGGACTCCTCGGCTGGCTAACAAGCTTATTAGTAAGTGTCACTTTGGAAAAGCTAAGCGGCCGAGGATGAATGAAATTATCTTGGGGGAAAAACTCATCAAGGCGACCATAAATTTCATTAAAAAAATCTCACAAGAAATATAAAGATTCTTTCCCCCCTCCCTCCCCCTCTGTGCAGTTTTGAGTTCTCCATGAAGAATTAATAGGAAAAACGAACAAAAGACGGGAATTTCCTTTATTATGTCAAAAAAGCGAAACTGCTCGGCACGACAATAAGAATAGTTTGCAAAATTGATGTGTTTGACAAAAGGAAACTGAGCGGGCGCCCATCCCCACCCACCCATCGAGTCACTTTAAATCCCCACAAGCCCTGCTCGGTTGCCAGTTGCTTAGAGCATTTGACGCATTTGCTCAGGCAGACGGGCCATGTAAATATTTAAGAACCACAATAACAATGATTAGCCGCCGGGGAAGAGCCGCGTGGGAGGCTCCGCATAATGACGATGGAGTGGAAGCCCTGAAACAGCAGCCGCCAGTCGCCCGCCACTTTAGCCTGAATGTTGTTGTTAAGTGCAGACGGCGATGTTGTTGTTGTTGTTGTTGTGGGGGACTCGGTACTTTCTTGGCTTTCTTCGTGCGCATTTAAATCAATTTACACGCGCTTTGGCATATTTAGTGGCATTATCCTGGGCCCTTGGCAGGCGAAGGAAGGTGATGGCTGCTGGGCTGGAAATTCCTTGGATTTTCTCATATTTTTTTATCTCTCCCTCGGTTGCTGTCAACGCACGTGCCCGCGGGCTGTCAGAAATTTATGGAAATTTGCCTCCTCCAGCTTCCTTTCACTTTGGCCAGATAACCGGCCCGAATAGTCAGCCAAAGTTGGTAAAAATGGGGAAAAGTTTTGGCCGTCAAGTTTTCAATGCAACTGAAAATTGAAATTAATTTCAGTTTGGCAAATGGAAAAATAACAAAGCGTCGAAATCCACCAACGGGCAGCGAACGTAAAACTAACAGGACATTGCCACCAACAAGTGGCTACGTGCGATCCTTCGGCTTGCTATTTGCTCTCGAAATGCGAATAAGGCTCACAGAATCCCCATGTGTGTGTGTATTGATAGCTTCAATTAAGTGCCCTTTTTTTTGGGGGCCTGTGTGGGTGTCGGGTTGATTCCCGTTATTCTGTTTTTTATTGGCAATTTGCTATCCTTTTTTTCCTCGGCAAAGGGGCGGGGCAGGCATATGTGCAGGAGTGTGGACTTAAGCTTAAGCCTGGGCATAAATATTTAAATTTGTTGTTTGAGAAAATTGATAGGATTTAATGACATGAAGGCTGAGGCTCGGCTCCTCCTCACAAAGGCATGAAATTTGATTCGCCGGCCTTGATAAACCTGCTGAAATATTTAAGCACACCCAACAAATTGATACATAAATCGGGCCGATTTCAATGGAGACTTTAACCCTTTCAGGGCCTTTAAGAATCGAAGGGGAAAACAGGAAACTTCCAATGACTTATTTCTATTTAAAGTGGGTTTCTTTTCAGGATCTTAAATATCCCCTTTAATCTTGGCCACTTCCTTGTTTTCCCTTAGCCTCTTTGGGTTCCTTTCCCCACATCTTCTGGGGCTGCCCCTCAAATTAACCAACTTATTAATAATCTACAAACTTTGCCTCTAAAAAGTCTATAAAACTGAAGCCCCAAATGAGTTGCGGTCCTCGTAAAAGGCTTTCGAGAAGGACCACTAAATTCTGATTTGTTTTGCAAATCTGTGTTCTCGGCACTTTGGTTTTTATAGTTATGCTTTCTATTCTGATTTATGTCGAACCATTCGAGTTCATTAAAAAGCCATCGAGGAGATTTTGTTCCCGTTTAGACAATCGATTTTTCATAGCCGTCATCATCGTTTCCCTGGGGCCATAAAAAGAAATTTAGCTGCCCATAAAATAAATGAAAATGTGACAAACATTGTGAATGTCATTCTGCGTTCATCGTTATGAAAATGCAATTGACGTAAATGCATTTTCTGAAAAATATAAAAATCCTGCGGATGAATTTTCCACTCATTTAAAAATTGCTTTTAATTAACTAAACAAAATCAGATTATCTCGGGGTTTATTTTTTGGCTGCTAATTAGCCACTTAAATTCGCGGTAGCGTTTTGTTTTTTGTTAGCTGACTTCCCCTTGACCCGGCGAGGATTATAAAGGATATTTGACAGTTGTTTTTATTTCGTGTTTCATTTAGCTGAATAATTCAATTTATGAGCGAATCCTTTTCGCGGCTCTCGTATTTCTCCTTCAAAAGCTTTCAGCACCCAAAAAAATGGCCTTAATAATTCAATTAAAATTAAAATTTCTATGAATTATGAATGTTTCGTTATTTCTACGCGAACTGTGATAACTTTTTCCCCCCATCAAAATGGAGGTGATAAAAAACAGACTCCCCGTGGAGTCCGGACGTAAAATTCATAATGTTAGTTGGGAAAATTCCCTGCCCCAGGGGAGGGGCTGTTTGTTTGTGGGCGTTAAGTGCTCGCCGCACAAACAAACGCAATGACGGATGGAAAAGTGTGACAAATGGTCAAAATGTTGTTGCCACATTGTTGCTGCCGCTGCATCTGCTTTTGAAGTTGCCGGGGTTTTGGTTGGCCGCCAGGGAAGACAAGGAACTTTGCATTCGGGCCCAGCCAAATTGAATACAATGATTGTGTTGGCGGTTTGTTGGCAGCGTGTGTGTTTGTGGGTGTGTAATTGAATTTTATGGCTGCCTATTTTGATTGCCTGTGTGTCGGTCTGTCCGTCCGAACAGCTGCCAATTTATGGATCCAAAGAACCAGTTATACAAATATGGCGAGGGTAATAAATGCAAGCAAAATGGCCAAATGTGTCATAAAAATTGCTGGCCATATTTTCGTGCTGTCTTTGGAGACAAACTTGTTCGTCCCAGGCAGTCAACCCGAAAGCCCAAAACCGATAAAAAAGAGAATTCCTGACACAACAACAACAAATTCCCAATAGCCAGGCGGCCTAGGCAAACGCCGATGGGTTGTTTGTTGCCAGCAATCAGCCAAATCAATATAATAAATTATGTTCGGAAAATAATTTTCGGCCAAGCGAATTTCGGGTCTCTTTTTTTTGTCCTATTTTCCTTTGTCGTAATGGAAAATTCTTGCGGTAAACAAAGTGTTGAAGGTGCCAAGAGAAAAACTTTAATGTTCATTAAATTTGAGGGCAATGCAGCGAGCGAGCAAACTGAAACGCAAATCATGTCGACGGCTTTTGTAAACAAGCTGACACTCACACACACCAGCACACACCACAACAAGGACAGCAACATGAGCTGACCTAGACACACATCGTTGAGCTCATAAATCTCAATTTGATTTGGGTTTCCATTGATAAAAGCGAACGCCCCGAACGAGACGGTCGGTTGGCCGGTCCATTTGCTGGTTCCCTGCGCCTTTGGCATAATTTATTTGATTTTGTTTATGCCGCTTTCTCTGCCTCATCTATTCTTTTTATTATTTCGGTGGGGGGATTATGACAGCGAGTCTGACTTCTGGCAACCCAAATCATCCAGACACGCCCAAATCATTCCCGGTCCTGTCGGGTTTTTCAATGCCCCTTCGCCGCCCCCCTCGGTAATTGTTTAGCCATTGTCAATTTGCTTGTAATTGCCTGGCAATTAACTGCCGTTTATTGGCTTACATCACTCAGAGTGTGGGTGGCTCTGGATCGGGGGCGGTGCTGAGCTGTGTAAGCAAACAAACAAACGACTTCCCACTAATCATGCGTACGTGATGCCAGCCAACAATGAGCCGGCTAAGCCAGACACACAAACCGGCGGTGGCAGGTGGCAGATGGCAGCCCGGCAGATAACAACTGTCAGGTGACAGCCGCGGCAGCTGTTCGATTTTCAACGCAGGCTCGGCCGAGTTATTGATTGCCAAGCGGCAGTGAAAGAGAATTAAACTTTAAGTTCAAATGACCGTCTGCCAGCTAATTAGTTTAGCTGGCGAGGCGCTGGGCAAATCTTTCTCGCTGGTGTGGCTAATGAAATTGCTTATAAAACCACACGAGCGCACAAGGAAATCGCCACACACACGCGCCCCGGCACAGCTTGACTTAATTGCCAGGCCCTTCGGTGCGTAGCGGAACGACGAGGGTGAAACGAATTTAATTTATAGTCCGTGTAAGCCAAGTTGAGCTCAAGGGCCGCCGACGACCTCATCATCGTCAGCACATGAC
This sequence comes from Lissocephala sabroskyi, assembly GCA_037075105.1. Taxonomy (NCBI): domain Eukaryota; kingdom Metazoa; phylum Arthropoda; class Insecta; order Diptera; family Drosophilidae; genus Lissocephala; species Lissocephala sabroskyi. The sequence goes on along the minus strand of JBAMCP010000342.1, from coordinate 36,983 downwards.
TGAGCACTGCCCCCAGCCAGCCCCGAGTCCCGGTCATTTCACCTCAACCCATCAAGCTGTCAATGTCAGCCGACGTGGCGAATACGCAACATTGTGTAACACTTTTCTGGCTCGCTGGTTGGGCGACAAAGTCTATGCTACTGCGTGTGTGTGGGTGGGGCAATTTGGCCACCAGCTAAAGGAAATCAATTAAGTGTGACTATCTAGCCGATAATAATGAGTGATAAGTGTTTTTTTCCCCGATTCAAGTGGCCGTTTTGCCGGCTAGGATATCAATGGATATCCTGTCTGTCTTGGTGTGGGCGAAGTTTTGTGAGAACTTCTAGGGTGACAACTTTTCGTCCCCGGTGATTAATGATTCGCCTGGCGCTGAAAAGTAGGCCACGAAAAAGTTAAATTCGTGAATGCCCCGCCAACGGCAGGAAGGAAGTTTCTGCTTTTTTACTGCTGAACAAATGCCCCAAAATAGCCGGCCACAGTTCTCCTTTAGAATCAAACAAATTCAGCGAATTTGCTTACGTGTTTTGGTCGCTTCTTGAGAGTGAGACTGCCCGTCATGTTCTTTTTTTGGGCAGCATAATAAACGGTTACTCACCTGGGCGACAACTGCGCATTAACGGCAAGGAAAAAAAATAAAAAACAGCGGGAAATAAAATATAAAAAAACGCAACGCACGTTCCTCTGTCATCGTTGGCATTGTCAAGGCGCGCAAGTTGTGATTAATTGTCAGCCTTCGGCTTGGGTGTGGCTGCCGGCCGAATATTTTCATATTTTATGAATGAAACAAGCCGCCGGAAAGTGGAGAAGGTATTTTCCTGCCCCCCGGGCCGTGAGTAAGTCCCGGTAAACCGGAAAAGTCTAGTCAACAGCAAAATTACATCAGCAAGTGCGAAAACGAGGCGGGCGCGCGGCAAACTTGGCCAACTTCTGACACGCAAAGCACTTGCAATGGAATTTGCGTGGGGAATTTCCCTGAATGCGGCGCTTAGGCCGATAGTCTAATTAATTTTCAGTTGGTTTGGTAATTTCCATTATCAGCGCCCCCGAAATAAATCATCCACGGCCAGGGACGAGCTAATCTTCGGCTGGCCCAGAAATAAACCGATTAAATATCGCTTTGCTGCCAAATATAGAAATCAATTTGCCAGCCAAATCCGCGTAGACAACCTGGCAAAGGCGGCGCAAAGAAATTCATTTAAATTTAAATACACAAAAGCTCAGACCGTCGGGGCCAACGTCCCTCGGCTTAAAGTCCATTCAAGAAATTTTCTCCTGCTTGTATCCTTTGATTTGAAGCGACAGCCACACAAATTAAATACGAAAAACTTGCGTTTAAGCTGACAAAGTCAAAACGCACACACGAACACACGCGCTTGCCGTTCTGTCAAGGAGCTGAGTTTTTCCAGGGAAAACAGCACACAACATTCGGCTGGGCGGGGGGAGGTACTTACCATTGACATATGAAAAATATTTTTAAGCAAATATTTGCATAGCCCGACAGACATGGCGTATGCGTGATGCCTGCCCGGGGCCATGGCAACTTGAATAGAGTGTGGGGATTTCCGGTTGGGGAAATAAAACATCTAAAAATGTGTTGGAATTTAATTGGTGCTGCGGGTAAAATGCACAAAACAAAAGTTAAATAAACAATGAAAAATCCAGAAAAAAATCTAGCCATATTAAGGACTTTGGTGATCCCAAACAATTTCCAATTATCCACTCACAAATGGTGACTCGGTCACTGGGAAAAGCCTCACCTATTAGGCCCACAAAATGGTCAACAATTTGACACAGAAGCTATAATTTCTTGGGAGCCAATCAAACAATGACAGGCTTGGGGTTTGCCAGGCCGCACGGCTAATTCGATTTATTCGGGCAGGTTGGGTAGACAAATTGATTAAATGAATGGGAAAGCGGCGGGCAGACCAGAAATCAAATCAATTCTCATGTGTCACAAACATTTATAATTAATTGAGACATATTTCACACCAAAAAGCAGGTCAACTGCACACACACACACACACGCACACACAGCTGAGAACACGCAAATGAAACAATGAAACCACAAAAGCCAAAAACAAACCAAACGACTCCCAAAGGAGCCTCAATCAGGCAAAGCCACAGTTGACGCACATTGACACATTGACACACTGACAAACTGAGAGGCTCATATGCGCATAAATCTCGGAATATTAACCGATAAACCAACAGCAACAGCAACAATAACATTGCCCAGATTAGCCAGCAACAACAATGGCAGCAAATTTATTCCCAAGTCCTCGGCCAAGTACAAAGCTTTCATTTCATTTGATTTGCCGGCCCGGCCCGGCCGTCGGCTATTTTTGAGGCTGATTGGCTGTTTGTTTGACCCGCTTCGTCGGGGTCAGTAACCACTCGAAAGCCAGGACCAGCCGGCCAGGACATGAAGGGCGCCTCAACAACACCTTGTTGACTCTACGAGTGGCCGGCGTCGTCTCCTCCGTCTCTCCAATGCTCAAGTGTCAATGTTGTTGTTAATTAATTTTCCTGACTGACTGATCTATGACCGAGATAAGTGGACAGGCCACACACACTCGCTGGCCTGAGATAAAGACGGTGGCATCGGCAGGACCTGCTGACCTCGGTGGTGAGAGGCGGCCACGCACCATTGACTGTGTGCTCGGTTGATAAAGTCGGCCCCTTCAGACGGACGCAGGTCGGTCTTGTAGCTGCCTAATGACAGCCAAATGGCCACTTCAGTGTGTCTAGTGTTTAAATTTCCAGTTGGCCAACATGAAATTGGCCGACCTGACTCCGAAAATTGTTTCTCGGGGCCACATTAAGCCACAAAACCGCCAATGGGCCATTTCAACATGAATTGCAGAAACCAAAGGCAACAAAAAAACCAGAAATATTCAACTGCCTGCCCAGGAGAAGTCCATCGAGTGTCAGGTAGCCGGCCAGCAACGCGTACCATTAGTCATATTAATCCCAGCAGAGTCATTAAGTCGTAAACTTGGCCGGCCAGCCCACTCGGCCCTCTCGTGCTGGATAAATTTAGGTCAATTTTTGGTCTGTCAATAAAATTGCCGGCCAAGGAATCGAGGCATTAAAGTCAGGAACCCAAAAGGCCAACAAGAATTAAAGAGACGAACTCAGAAAGCTTTTCAAGGCTTTAAAAATACTGATTAAAATTGAGAAATAATAATCACTTAAATTTAGAATTAAAGAAATTCCTTTTCTTGTTAAGTTTTCCTCGTGGAACTCGAAGAAATTCCAGCCATAAAAAATTCCTTGCCATTCCACTTCACTTGACTTTTCCACTTTCTCACTCATCGTTTTTTTATATTTTCTCTTTGCAGCCCATAAATTAAAGAACTCGGACTTCAAGGAAGGCGACACCTGCCGCCTGCCAGGACCCTGAGTCCGCCGCTGGTCGTTGGCATTCGTTTGCCGGCAGATTGGGGCGTCTTCCGGCAATTTGGCGCCATAAAATGTTTGCCACCAATATCCGTTCAAAGTCAGCCAACCGGCAGTGAGCCCCCCGAGTCCTTCTTTTGTGGAGCGGGCAGGTCTCAGCCTTCGAGGTGCTTATTTCCGACACGGCCGAGTTTCCGTCCGTCCACCGTTCGAATTGAAACTGAAAAACCCCTCATATGCGGGGCCCAATTAGCATGCGGCTGGCAAGGACCAAAATTGCACTAAAATAAACACGACCAACTCGGAACATGGAAGAGGATGTTTACGCCGCTGCCCTCGATTTGTTCAGCGACAGCGGCGGCGACGGTGACGCCGACCCCGACGACGACGAAGGCTTCGAGCGGTTTTGGTATCCCGCAGGCACTGCCACCAGCAGCAGCCTGGAGAGCTACGAGCAATTGAACGGCCTGCTGGAGTTGAATGACAACATCGAAGGAATCGTCGGCAACTTCAATGGCAGCCTCGACCCACAATTGACGGCATTGAATGGCAGTAATTCGAGCGCGGCCACCACACCGCTGGTGCCCATAATAGCGGCCCAGCCGATTGATGCCAACAATTATTGGGCCCTGCTGGCCTTGGTCTTGGTCTTTGGCACGGCAGCGGGGAATATTTTGGTGTGCCTGGCGATTGCCTGGGAGCGGCGACTGCAGAATGTGACCAACTACTTTCTGATGTCCTTGGCCATCACGGATCTGATGGTGGCCATTCTGGTCATGCCCTTGGGCATCCTCACGCTGGTCAAAGGTAAGTCAATTCCACTCTCCTCAAAGACAGTTTCTAATCCAATAATCGCCGGGACGAAATCCACTTGCAATCAGTCGCCAAACAAACAAGACTGCTCGTCAGACAATGCAGCCTGGCACACTGATTGCATTATGCGATGATCAAAGGGAAGGGAATTCTGGGGGGCAAACTTAATAAGAGACGTGCAGGGTTTTTGTGGAATGCCAAACGGAAAACAATGCAGAAATTCACAGAAGCGCAAAACTTACGACCCACCAAACGAACGGAAGCATTTGGCTTTTCTCAACAAAGTGCAGCATAAAAATTGCATTAGAACCTCCCAGCCAGCCCGCCCGCACATGATGACAATTTTCTTTGACTCTTTTCCACACAACACCTCGTTTAAGGAATCAAACGGGGCATATAAGTTGGGCCAAACGAGAGGTTCGTCGTCAGACTTCTGAGTTCTTCTTCGTCCTTTGAAGCGTGCAGAGCATTCTGCCTGCTGTTGGTTCGACGTGTGTTTTTTTTGTGTTTGCACACTTGGGGAGTCATTATACAAACACCTAGGACCCTGGACATGCTGCTTATCTCCGAAATACATTGTATGTGAGGCTGGCAAAGTGAGCAAAGCGACAGAAGCCTTTGCACTGCAAACAACTGGTGCAGCCAGTGGAGCGGGGAGAGCGACAGATGGACAGATGAAGACAAGGACGGTGGGTTGAAAATACTTGAATGTTTTTCTTTGTCCGGGGCGAAAAGACATTGAGCAAAGAGTAACTGAGAATGAGACGAGATTTGAATGGGCAAATATTTGCCTGCTGAAAATATCAGGTGACAGTTTTTCCCCCCGATAAAATTCCAGTTTAAATTTTAAAGAAAACTCAGCTCGAATTTATGGCCGCCCACAGGCTTCCGTTGGCCGCTGGGAAAACATAAATTATTATTACGTAATTAATACCTGATTAAAGCGATAAAAAGTGTGCGTGGCCGGTTTCTGATTGATAATTGTAATTGCCATTAAAATCGGCGCATAAAGAGTCGGCCGATTTTTAATTGGAAAAAAACGCTGGAGGCGATAAGCGCAGCTGAATTGAATTACACAGGCTCTTTAAAAAAAAATTATGAGATAGTCAAACCCAAAACAGGATTCGAAATTAACAAGCACACAGAATTTAATTGAGCGCAAATTGGCCACGGCGACTGCAGCAATTTTACACGGCCAAAAACAACACAGAAGCGAAACAAAAACAAATAAATCTATCGAGTTGTTTTTGTAGTCAAAAAGCATTTTAAGCCCATAATCCTGAGCCTAAGCCGCTGCAGACAGACAAAGCACGACGGCCGAGGCAGTCGCGTTCGCTTTAAACAAAAGCAAAGAGGCCTGCCAGCCTCCAGACGGGGCATAGGCAGCTGAAGATCCTTGAAGTTATTTGTTTCCATTTTTCCGCAGAGTATTCTTTTCTCGGTGTTGTATAATTAGTGGGTCCCCCAATTTGGAGTGTTTGATTTGACGCTTGAGCGCCGGCATTCCGGGCGGCAGGACGATAAGGCCCGACTGTCGCCTGTCGTCTGTATCAAGTTGTCATTTAGGGGGGCCGACTACACCGACAGTTCTCGCTTTGATTTCGCCCGAGATTTTCATTTCAGACTAGATAAACGCGCCGCAACATAATGAGCTAAAGTTTGATAAAATTCCGCTCCCCAAGCTGCCAGCGTGCCAGTGAAATTGGCTTGCCTACGCTGCTTGCCAATTCAGTGAGTGTAATTTAGTTGCCTGCTCGTTCGGCTTTATCATAAATCTTTAAGCTACCTGGGGGCCCGAACATTGACATGTCCTACTCCAGGCATAGCAAATGAGAATAACAATGCGCAGACGGCCAGACAAACTGGCAGCTGTCGACTACCCAGAAGCAGCCAATTAATTTCCAAGGCAGAAACGAAAGTTGCCATTGGCGCGGCCAATGTTTTTTAAGGAGATCCATTATTTCGGGCTGAGGAAATAATGAGTTAGTTGGGCTGCCGCGTCAAACCCTTTTTCGTTTTGGGCCGTCTGGCAATCAGAGTGTCATTTAAGTTTTCTCTTCTTTTGTGAGCTGTTTTTTGTGGATGGCCACACACGCGGGCCAGGCTGATGGCTATCAATCAACTCGCCTGGCATGACAGGAGTGCGTCTGAGTGCGTGTGTTCGTGTGTGAGCCGAATGTGCAGTTATGCGTGAAAAAGTCAAGGCGTCAGTATGTCTGCCGCATTCATTTGGAAGGCCTTTCAGTTTGCCACTTCCAGCCGGCCGTAATGACTGGCCACAAATTTTGCATACTCCCCCGGCCAACCAGTGAATCAAATAAGTTTCCAAGCGTCTTAAAGACCTGAAGAAATACTGGGGCCCTTTTATGTATGCTACATTTTATTTATAGCTGCTTTCATTTTCAATTGCTCACTCAATTGCACTTTACCAGATTAACTGGCGACAGAAAGCGACCGGGGGATGAGGGGCGCTCAAAACTCATCACTTTAATAATATTTGACTTGAATCGATAACTTGTGTAAATTGCAAATAGCCAAGGGGCGACGCAACACCGAGCAAGGCAAACACAGAAGGCAACCGAAACAGACACACAGCCAAACAGCTGGCGGACATGGATACACTCAGTTCCCCAGGAGGCGGACAGAGACGGCCAAGTGCACGGCGCCAAGGTGGCCCACAAGTACAGCCGCACGGACAGTCGCGTGTGGGTGAACTTTAGCCGTTTGCCTTGACAGTCAATGCCACAAATTGTACACAAACTTAACATTGCAACCCACACACACACGCAGACGCTGATGCGGTAAGAAATTTGCCTTTGTTGTCGGTTGGGCTAAACCTCAAAAAAGAGAAAAGGAAAGAAAGAGAAAGCGCCGCTGGCCAGGTGGCAAGCAAACGGAAAACTACAAAGCCTGCACTTGAATGTGGGCCACATATGACTGCCTGACTGGCTGACTGGCTGCCTGGCTAACTGACTGACATTTCGCCCTGCACGTGAAACCGAATTGGGGTTAAGGTGAGGCGGAAGTTCAAAATGCACTTTTGTAAATTGTCTGACTGCTGCAGGAGGCCAAGGAGCTCTGCGTGGCCCCAGCCGCAAGGTCTAAGCAATTATTTAAATATCGATTGGCCAGACCTTGCCGGTTCGCCCAAGACGGCCGGATGGCCATTAAGATTATTAAAGGATTAGCAAAGAGTGTCTGGCAGTCGCCTGCTTTTCCCCCAACAGCCGTCGGCTCGAGTTATTCCAACTCGGCCGTCGAGAGCCGCTGAATGAGCCTGTTTAAAAGCCGCAAGTTCATTTGACATCAAAGTAAGTGGCATGTAATTTATACGGCCCTGCGCGCAGTCCTGACAATGAAGGAGAAGTGCGAAAACTGCCGCGACTTGAGAACTGCAAATTCGCGTTGCTTTCAACGCCCAAGCAGACTTTCTTTGCGGCAAGTCCTTTTTTGTAAGGCCAATGGAACCAGTGCAGCTGCTGTCCTGGCCACCTGGCCGACTCTCCAGCTGTTTATTGAATTGTCTGCCTGTTGTTTATTCTCATTAGGCTCCTGGGAGGCAAGTGACATTTGCATTTTATCCAAGGACCTTAACGTGTTGCTGCATTTAAGCTGGAGGTCAACAAGCACCAAGATAAAAAGAGCGAGAGAGAAAGAAACTGTAAACATGCAGGAAAAGTTTGCGTTAACAAAATTTGCGAGTCCTTTCTGTATGCCAGCTGGCGGAAGACACAGCACCACTTAAGTGACAGGATATTAAATGATAACAAGGCAAGTCAGTTTGGCCACTGGCAAGCGGTCCTGGCAAACAAAGACTGCCGGCAGCGTAGAAAACTCAATTCTTTTTTCTCTCTGCTTTTCTCGGCCACGGGCTTTTGTGTTTGAAGAAGGACACGCGACAATGCAGGAAGCCAACTAATGTAATAGAGATTTCCAGACAGAAGCGACGACCAAAGGCAGTAGAAATTTTCATAGGAAATCCGATTGTGCTGGCGTCTTAAAGTTCTTTTAATTGGGGTATTGGCATATCCTTGAGGGATTCCTTGAAACCGGCGCTCTACCAAGAATTATACTCGCAGGCTTTCAGACTCAACTGTAATTTCCTCAGGGTAAATCCAATAATTTGTATAGCAAACTCGTCCTTGTCTTCCTCCCTCTCTTTGAAGAAGTTGGCCGCTGTCTGGGCTATGAATTCCATTGAACCCCCCGGGGGCAGTTGAAGTAATTTAACGGCATTAATAGCGGTAAAGGTAAAGGTTGCGACATAACAAGAATAATTCCAATTTGTGCACGTATTTTTTTTATTTCCCCGTGCACGCAAATTTCAACAATGCTTAAATATTTATCAAGTTTTATGAGCTAAGGCAAATCGGCAATGCCGCCCGGGAATTTGTAAAGAAAGTTTCGCGGCTTTTTCGAAAGGCAAAAACGTGCCTGGCATTTTTCCAAATAGGCCCAGGCCCAGGCCCAGGTATTGTTATTTAAGCCCTAATGTTATAATTTGGCCTGTCTATAATTATTTATAGCCCCAGCAGGCCCGGCTCACGTGCTCGGTCTGTCTGCCCATCTGCCAGTGAACCTGTCAAAAGGCATAACCCCACATGTCCGTGTTACGCATACGCATGTGTGGGTGGGCCCAAAGGATAGAAAGTGGGTGGGGTGGGGGCAGGAACATGCCTCGGACTCATGCAAACCGACAAGGTCGCGCTTGTTGACAGTCAACGAGCTTGTCACGCAAATGCGGCGGTGGGCCTTCTACCTGCCTGACCCTTGCCCACGAGGAGACGGCCGGGTACTATTTTATTTTTATTTTTTGGTATTTGTGTTGGTGGGTGTGGCAACCGAAAATGAAATATGACCCGACAGTTGATAGTTGTTGTCCTGGGCCCGCCCACCGGAAGCGGGGCAAACAGATTTCGGCTCCTGTCGTTAATCAACTTAAAAAGTAGAACTCAACTGAACTCTCGGTGAGCTTATCATTGTCAAAGCTTGATAAATGGCCAGGACACACACAGAGCAACTGCATTAGCATAGGATAAGCTGGCCAGCTGAAAGCCTTCACTTCAGGTTGGGCTAATTTTGTGCCCGTCTCTCTAACTCGAGTTCCTTCAATTCCCCCAGCTGTCAGCCAGCTCCTCGCTGCTCGGGGAATGTATTTTCAATTTACATGTAATTCAATTGACACAGCGCCACCGCCGCTCGGCCGACCTGTCTGGCGTGTGTTTTTTGGCCGGCTTTCATTAAAATTGTAAGCCGAGCAAGGAACAACGAGGACTGCAGATATGTCGGCCAGAAAGTGAGGATTTTGCGAGTGTGTTTGTGGATTTCCATGTTTTGTGTTCTTGTGTAATCTGAACTGGCGAACGAGGAGGCAAAAAATGCACAAAATTGTGGGTTTCATGTTCAATTGACACATTGTTTTGTTTCAGGGGAACAATGAAATTGCCTGAAATTCATGCCGAGTGGCACGTGCCACATTTGCGGTTGCGGCGGCGGTGGCGGTGGCTATTTTGACAGGGAAATTGCAGTGGCATTGACGATTATCATGCAATTGACTGGCATTGGCCAAGAACTCGACGCAAAATGGCTTTTTTATTTATAGCCAATCGATAGTTTGGGGGCGGCCACTCGGCCAACTCGTTCCCAGAAGCAAATGGTGCGTTTATTTTTAACTTCCCAATGCCGAACGACTTGTCGCTGTTAAATCAAAACCCATAAATAATGCATAGAACTCTTTGTAATTTCCATGGACTGAAGGTCGGGAACATTCCTAATTGCCAGCAGGAAGACAATTCGGCGACGACTGGGGAGCCACAAAGAGGCGAGGGGCGTGGCTGTGTGTGGCGGGCACTTATGGCAAAATTATGCGAAAAGTTTTTCATTTACTGGCGAAGTGGAGCCGCCGCCAACGGGGAGCCTTTTGGGGGCCTTGATGTGCTAGTTTATGGCAGGCAAGTTGCATTTGGAAGTTTGGGAATCTGGGCGAAACTTTTCAACCAAACGTGCGTTGGACTTATTAAAATTTAAGTGAGTAGAAAAGCCAAACGAAAGTTGGTCAGCCGAAAATAGCCAACATATTTGTTGGCCGGCCAAAAGAGAAGAAAACAAAATCATAAAGATGAAAAATATGCGAGGACGAAACGAGCCGGTTGTCATCGTCTTGTAATTTTATTTTATTACATTTGGGCGAGCCAAGAGACCATGAAAAATACCAAAGCAGCAACAGGAGTCCTCGGCAAAAAGGATCCCAGACCGGCTGCTGCCCCTGGCAACGGATTTTATCGTCTCGTCAGCACAAAAACCAAACTTATTGGTTTGGGTTAATGACCTTGAATCAAAATAGTTTTCATAACCAGCTCGGCTTGATTTTGAATGCAAAGAAAGCAAGGATTTAAAATCCAGGGAGCCCGGTAATTTGATTAGCGAAACTTTGCCCGGCCCATCGATAAGTTTCGCTCGGCTATTTAAACAAAAGTTGCAATAACTTTGCAATTGAAACGCGGGCAGAAAACAAAAGCCTGCCCACTGGCCAAGAACGCATTACAAGTGCTCGGCAATCTATTTGTAAGAAGCTAGCAAAAACTTTGCCCCCCCACACAGGAAGGAAGCCCTGAGAGACAGCGAACTTTGGAGAACAATAACAAGCACCGAAGAGGCCGAGACAAACAATAAGAATGAGCATAATGAAACGCTAAAGGAGCGTGTAATGAAGCAACGGGCAGCGAAGTAATTTGTGTGAGCTTTGCAGGCTTATGAATGAATCGTTTTGGGGCCTGAACTCCTGCCAGTCAATCTGGGGGCGGCCATCAAAATCGAAAATGACACTTTTATGGTTGTGAGCCGGTAAAAAACCTCAAGTTCCGGGGACACCAAATGGCGTGATTAAGTTTAGTGAAGTGTGAAGAGGCAATGCGAATGAAATGAGCCTCGCCGAAGTGGGGAAATCCTTGGGCATGAAGCGGCAATTACCGTCGTCTATTCAACAAGAAATGAACTCACAGCAGCCGCCCATTTTCTGGGGATAAAAGCCCGGAGCAGGTGCTCGTGCCTATGATTTTGTTGAAAGGAAAACTTAAGTGCGAAAATTACGAAAAATTCAAGTAGAAAACGAGGAAATTGTTCAAGCTCCCAGAAAACTTGCTGCCAACATTTTTAATTGAATTTTTCCACCAACCAAGACGCGAGCAATATTTGCCCATTAAACGATAATTGAAAGTCTGGCCTTAAAGACGCCCCCGAGTTGAGAATTTAACCGGCTAACAAGCCAGGAAATTAGCCACCAAAAACTGGTTAATTAATTGCGCATACATTAGACCTTTTCAAAGGGCGGGAGAATCCCCAACTAAAAACTGTAAGCGATGCCAGAAACTTTAAACCTCATCAAATCCAGGCCACGCCCAGCCAGCCATTCCCATTTTAGGGCCGATATTAACATGCATATGAAAAGCAGACTTCCGCCAAAAAACTTGGGGTCGGCTGTCCCACGGCGCAATGCGGAATATGAAGGGAATGGAATGCTGTTCGCCGACGTGTAACCGCAGGACAGCCGTCAGCCAGGAGCACGTAGGACGACGCCCCGTGTTAGTTATCGACATGAAAAGTTCGCCCCACCCCAACTAGTTGGCCCCAGCCGATGTTGGCCAGCCGTTCGGTTCATTGTTGGCAACCCAGTTTATCCCCCGTTACGGCTCCATCATCATCATCATCATCATCATCAACGGGGCAGCATTTATGGAGGGCGAGAGTCGTGGAGCCGTCAAACATCAACTGGGCGAGGAAAGGAGACAAAATAAAATAAATAACTTGAGGGCAAAATGTGCCTGCCACGCATAAAGTAAACTATTTAATGGACTTTCGATCGTCCTATAAACGCATTTGCCTTGATTGAGGCCCACACACACACACACGCACACTCCTACCCAACGGAAATCGAATGCTATTAGAGAAAATGGTGATGGGGGCGGCAAGGGTTTCCCGTGGCTTTCATGTGAACTCGATTTCATGCAGAATTCTAAATATTTTTTGTAGTTCTACTTTCGTTTTGTCCTTTGATTCGGCTGGCCCTGCCACCTGCCCAGCTGGAGGTGCCACAACAAAGAGCAAATGCCAATAATGCAAATGGCTGCCGCCAGCCTGTTCGATTTTTTGCACTTACTTTGATCCTGACTCTGCTTTTTTTTAGAAGGACAAATTGTTGGCCGCGAGTCCCGCTGAAAAAGAACTTCCAACGGGCAACTTAATTTGATTAAAAGTTCTTTGAATGCGACTTTTAAATCCTTTGCCATTTAATTACCGCTGGCAGGACTCATTCGCCTGTAATGAAAAAGAAAACAGCGAAAAATCCAAAGTGTTTCCTCTGCTTGACCGCAAAGAACAACAAACATTTGACCGCAAAGCCCGACAGCGACAGCTGGGAAAACATTTCCCTGACAAATGGCAAATATTTTCCACTAATTTATTAAAAAAAAAAACCCCGAGACAAATTCATTTACATACATAAGCGTATGCAGGTTGTCCCAGCCCCAAAGGCAGATGCCCAGCGATGCCAGCCCACATATGCGGCCATTTGGCCAACGGGCACGTCCGGCTGACGCGTTGACACTTTGGTGTCTGCCATTTTTTCAGTTATTGTTGTTGTTGCTGTTGACGTCTTTTCTGCTGACAGGGCCCACATGCAAATGACAAACAGCAGGCAGGCTGGCTGGGGAAAGGGGAAAGCCAATTGCCCCGTGCGATTTGCGATTGGTGGAAATTTTCAGCGATTCAAGGCAAATGATTGATTATTAGGGGGAAAAACGTTCAAAATGCAAAGCGAAGCCAATTCTCAGTCAGCCGAAACCTTCTCCGCATCCTTTACGGGGTGTCGTTTTTGTCTGTCAGCTGTCTGTTTAGCCTGCCCCACCTGCCGCCGGGCGGGTGCGGGTGTGCGTGACTGGGGCCCTCGCTCCGGGGTATCAGTGAAAAGGCTGGCAGTGGCGGGGGGTCGGGCGGTAAGTAGCTGTCAGCAAGCAGTGTCAACCGAAACACAGCGGGTTATGCGATAAAAACGAGGAAATAATTTTTATTGCGACCCCGAGAAGACCACAAAAATCCGAATACTCTTCACAAAAAAAAACTAATTTTTTCTAACATTTTTCTATAAATAACCTTTCTCTTAATCTCCATTACTCCCTAATTTTATTTCTACACCTTTCGAAAAGAGCATTCATTATTCCCTCAGCTTTTTAGCGGCCCCAAAAAGTGGGCCACGTTTTTTTACCTCTGCTCCGATTTCATATAGAAATTGTTATTGCTGGTTGTTTGCGGCTGTTGTTGTTGGACAATAAGAGGGCTCGGGACCTGAGCAGCGACAGCTTCGACTTATTTTTATAATCACAGCCATTTGCCAAGCGTGAGAAAACGACAGAGGCATAAAAAAAGGGAAGGCGGGGCGAAGGTTTTGACATTTCGGATGTGCGTTCATTTTTTCCAACTTACGAGGTTTTTTTTATTGACACAAATAATTTGGTCCTGATGTTTAAGGGTGAGAGAAGGCGGCTTATTTGTTGACAGGTATTTGATATTTCACTTTTGATTGGGTTGTGATTTATTTTTATGTTTTGGCTCGTTAACGGGGCGCGCCGCGGCCGACTGACAATGGAAATTTCGTTTATTCATTTCGTCTCGCCTTACATTTTTTATGAAATGAAATGTGTTTACACACACAAGCATTTTATTGGTTATTTTTTTATGGAATCTCAATTGATTCCTTGGGCTTAATTTCACTTTGAAACCCCCACAGAAAATTTAAATCCCCCACTTGATTGCCTCGCCACATCGTCGGGCTTTGTTCACCCAAACGCCGCCAAATGGAAAGGGTAAACGGAAAACTAATTGATCCCGCACACGACCGAATCGATTTCGCCAGCAAAGAAAGAAAATTCGACCCCCCCAGCACCGACTACAGTTTTGCCATTCATAAATCATTTTTCGTATATTTGCTTTCCCCTTTGCCATTGCCTTTGGTTTATTCGATTGGTCGAATTGTTTGTTCTCCGCAAAAATGCACAACGCCAAATATTTGGCTTCCTAATACCCCAACAGCAGGCGGTGTGTGCGGGTGAGTGTGGGGTGTGTGTAGCGGTTTATGTTGTCATAAGCATGACTAACTAGGGCGTATTGACCATGACAGACCCGAAAACAAGCAAACTCCTCTGGATTGGCAAACACAACTATAAAAAAGAAGCCACTAAGCTGCCTTTTGAATACACCCACTTTAACCCCAATGTGGTCCGGAACAGAAACGATACAAGGAAGGGAAGTAGAACTAAAGAATATAGAGAGTTCCAGAGAGATCTTGAGCTTCGAGTAGCTAAATATTTTCTTTATATTACTTTCTTTTCTTTATTCTTTCCAATGCCTTAATCACATCTTCAGATTCTACAGAATTTATGTATTTAAGGAGGTTCATTTCTTTATAACCAGCTATTGATTTCCTGCTAAATACCAGCCTCAAAAATACTGAAAGATTTTCCTATAAAGAGCTCAAAACCTTAGCAATCTTATCGTGTATCCTAGGAGACGTAAGAGAAGTAGAACGAAAGAATATAAAGAGTTCTAGATAAGTGAGACCTTGAGAGCTTTGAGTAGCCAAATATTTTCTATTTTTTACCACTTTTCTATATTCATTCAAATGCCTTAAAGATTCTTTTCAGATTCTATAGAATTTAAGTATTTAAGGCGATTCAAATCTATATAATCTCACCTACTGTTTTCCTGAAAAGACTTCCCTATAAAGAGCGTCATACTTTTACAATATTTTCTTGTATCCTAGGAGACGTAAGAGAAGTTGGATAAAAGAATATAAAGACTTCTAGTTAAGTGAGATCTTGAGAGCTTTAAGTAGCCAAATATTTTTTTATAAATTCCTCTCTTTTCTATATTCTTTCCAATGCCTTAAAGATTCTTTTCAGATTCTATAGAATTAAAGTATTTAACGACATAAAAATCATTATAATCAGCTATTCAGCCTCAAAGATTTCCCTATAGAGAGCGTCAAACTTTGGCAATCTTTTCTTGTATCCTAGGAGACGTATTGTCCTGGAGTTTCAGTAAGTTTTCCCCTCTTAGGTGGGTTAAGTTGGCGAAAGTTTTGCATTAGGCAGCTCATCTCGAGGTCTGCCTGCGGTGGCTCGGATGAGTCGACATTTCGGCGTTGTCAGTCAGT
Source organism: Lissocephala sabroskyi (assembly GCA_037075105.1). Lineage (NCBI taxonomy): Eukaryota > Metazoa > Arthropoda > Insecta > Diptera > Drosophilidae > Lissocephala > Lissocephala sabroskyi. The sequence goes on along the minus strand of JBAMCP010000342.1, from coordinate 21,565 downwards.
TCATTTGGCAAATAATTTCAGCATTAGAAGGCATAGAAATCTTGGTATTCATCGTGGCTCACACGATTGCCCCAGATAGCCAGAAACTTACAACAAATTAAATAAGTTTCAACGCCTTTGCCAAGTCATTTTCAGGCCAACTTTCGTATTTGTATTTCAGTTTAGTTTTGTATTTGAACAAATGTTAACCGTCCTGTTCTGGCCGGCCAGCCGAAGGGGCCACAGGACATTTGCCCAGCGGGTTATGCAAAGCAAAAAAATAAACACAAAAAGAAATCAGCTAAAATTTATTTGCTTGTAAAGCGGAGCTAAAATTCTCGTCTCGGCGAGGGTGGGAGGCTTTGTTTGAAATTTGTTTCCCATTTGTAAGTTGAAATGTTTTGCAAACGTTTGTGTGCTCAAAGAAGGAAAACAATACAAAAGGAGGCAACAAAAAAATAAAGGCATTTCCCGGGGCTCTGCTAACCTCAGAGAGTCTGCAGCTGTCGCGCTCTTGTTGTCCTTTTGTGCGGCCCCGAGTCCCGAATCCCGGGTCCCTTAAAAGCCTCGTGGCCCACGAAAAAATACGTGAAACTTTTGCGTAGAGTTTGCTTTTGTTGGCTGCTGCAAGTCTGGCCAGTTTCGGGGTTTTTATTATTTCCAACGCCAGATTTAATTTAATTTAACCTTCGTTTTTTTTTTTCCCCACCGATCAGCCAACCAGCCGGCCAACTGGGCCGGCTGATGTGTCTTATTGTCACTTTCCCCAGGACCTTCGTTTATTTTATGGCCCGGGCAACAGGCTTCACAATAACCGCGGACATTATTGCCATTTGAGAGCCAAACTTTGAAATGGGACGCAGCTCAACTGTCGATTTGCCTATGTTTTAATCCTTTCCCTCTCTTTTTTTGGGTCTTGTTATGGCCTCACCAAAGTGGCTTCATGGCCCGGCAATTGAATCCCACAAATCTTCCACGCCCCCAACCCTGCAGTTTTAATGTAGTCCCAGCTGCCCGGCAGGCCAGAGTTATGACACCCAACAAACATCGCATTTTACCCACACACAAAAAAAGTGTACAAGGGTAGAGGAAAAATCATTTGGCAGGGCCGCCGGACAGCCCAGAAAATATGAGTCTGGCCAGCCCCCAAGGGCTGCCAACAATGAAACAAAATGGCCGGGCAACGGCTGCTGCAACGCTTAGGTGGCAAAAATATTGCAGTAACTCAGCCCCCGGCCAGGGAGCCTTGCACAAATTGAAATTTATATTACCCGACGACAGCTGAGCTCAAAATCGCCGGCCTAATGCCTTCCATCATATCTCGCCCGCAGGTCACTTCCCGCTGGGCTCGGAGCACTGCCTCACCTGGATTTGCCTGGACGTCCTTTTCTGCACGGCCAGCATCATGCATCTGTGCACCATCTCCGTGGATCGGTATCTATCGCTGCGCTATCCCATGCGGTTTGGCAGGAACAAGACAAGACGCCGGGTCACCTTGAAAATTGTGTTCGTGTGGCTGCTCTCGATTGCCATGAGCCTGCCGCTCAGTTTGATGTACTCAAAGGTAGGCAGCCGTAATTCCGACTGATTGAATGTCCAACTGCTCAACTGTCCGACTGTTTTTGTGCGCAGGATCATGCCTCGGTGCTGGTCAATGGCACCTGCCAGATACCGGATCCGGTGTACAAGTTGGTCGGCTCGATTGTTTGCTTTTACATCCCGCTGGGCGTAATGCTGCTGACCTATTGTCTGACGGTGCGGCTGCTGGCCCGTCAGCGGCAGAACCTGGGCGGTGGCAATCAGACGGCGGCCACTACGCCCGGCTGGGCCAGCGGTTGGCTCGGCCAGACTCCGGCCCTGGGTAAGTTGAGTACTGTGTTGTCCTTTTTGCAGGCTGGACATCTGCGAGTCGAAAATAATCCAGCAGCGATATTAGTGCATCTGCATAGGGAATTCAATATTACTTAAAAAATCGATAGACTGGCAGAAGAGGAAAAACAAAAATCCTCACAGCCAGCCAACGAGGCAGCCAATCAAAGTGCATTCAAGCCCAAGCCGAAGCTCTTCAGCCATCCGGCTGTGCATACATATCGAGAGGATATTTAGCTGCCAAGAGTCCTCCGCAGTGTGTGTGTGGGAGGAATGTGAGTGGATTTCAACGCCAATGCAGTTATTTTAAGCTAAATCTGCTGTAAAACGGCAGCATTTTGCGCAGGCACGTAACACGAATCGCAGGCAGGCAGCCGGCAGGGTCTGCGGTTCCTTGGAGAGAAGGATATGTAGTGGCAGCCTTTTCGCATGCTGGCGCGAATTTATTAGCGCATTTATTTGGCTCAACTCGGGCCGCGTGAGCAGGTGACTTTTGAGCTTCCCGGGTCTTAAATTCATTGCCGAATTTTTCTGCTCGAATTAAATGCCGAATTCTTGTTTTCCCACAGAACGCCGCTGTACTTGGCGCCGGCTGCTGAAACCCGGACAAACGGCCACCTCCTCCGTGCTGCATGCCCACTCAGCCAACTCCACGGACACCGACCTCTCCACCTTGGACAATCATGAACTCTGGCTGCCCGACTCCAGGTAAGCTGAGCTTCACTATTAGCAGCAGTCAATTGATTTGTGCTTTGCAGTATTCCGGAGCCGACGCCGACCACGATGACGGCCCTGCATCAGTTTGGAGCGGAAATGCTGAAGCTCTCGCGCGGTTTGGAGTCCGTGGCCTCGTCCTCCACCACCGGTTCGCCCACGAAATCCGAATTTTCCATCTCCAATCATCTGCAATTCCCCTGCAGCCCCCAGCGCTATGCAGTCCACCAGCATCACCACCACCAACAACAGCAATTAACATCACCGCAGGTGCTGGCGTTGCCGCAGCCGCAGCTGGGACGCCAGGGCGACAGTTTTGGTTTGGAGCGCGAGAGCACGAGGAATTCGCTGGCCAGCAGTCGGCTGGGCGAACAGAGCGAAGGGTGAGTAGGGAATCGAAAGTTTTTATTCGACTAATTGAATGGATTTCAATAGGGGATTTTGGGCTTAAAGATTTCGACGTATTTACCCTTTTAATTTCCGGGCTGAAGAAATGAAAGCGAAACGTAAAAAATAAGGGAAACAATAAAATAAACAACTCGAGACGAGGAGGGGAAAACAATTTAAACTGCAGATTTGGCAGCCACCACTCAACCTGACAAAAGAGCAACCAACCAACAAGCGCTCAGCGTTTTCAGGGGCCACTTGCAAACCTTTGAAGGCAATCGACCTAACCAGCTGACCATTTCTGTTGGCCTCTCCACACGGCTGACCGCATTTGCTGTCACGAAAAAGAAACACAGACTGAAATTCCTGGCAAGGGTCCTTTTTTCTCGTTTATTTAATACTCGTCCAGTTCTGTAAGCTGTTCCGTCGCTTTTCTTGGGGGCTTTTCATTGTGCCTCAGCTTTTGACTTGTTGGGTGGAATTTTTTTGTAATAATTAATTTTTTTCCTTTTGCTTGGGCGAAGGTGCCAGCGGGTTTTTTTGGGCATCCGAAGTGATTTCAGTGATTTGGCGGCGGCTCTGCTGGTCCCTTGGATGTTTCTCTCGTTTTCTCATTAATTTTCTAATTTTAGTTGTATTTTCGGGCCGGCAACACAGAAAATTCAATTACCCAAATGGAGAAATTAGCAAAGCGAAATATTTTTTCCCAAATTTAATAGCCCAAATTTAATTAAATTTCTACTGTCTCCTCCGACGTATGCGTGATATTTTCATTCTTTATTTTCTTTTAAAATTTAACTATTCTCGTTTATTGAAATTGCTCAGTCAATTGGCAGACTGCAGGAATCCCCGGTCAGTCCTTTTGAAAAAGAAAGTCTGTTTTTTCCGGCGGGTGTTTTTCACTTTCTCTCACCTCATTTCACATTCATTTTAATAAAGCGCATGAATCTGATGGTGTTGGGGTTTCTCGGGTTTCCGTGGTTTGGCCTTCCGGGCTCTCCACCTTTTTCTGCGCTGCATGCAAATTTTTGGAATCACTTTGGCTCTTCTCCCAGTTTTAAATTAAAAAGAGCACAGACCCCAAACCCGAGCCGGTGGGGCGGCCGCTGCCTTTAGCATTTACCACCTGCTAATGAAGGCGTCAAAGAGATGAGGAAAACTTGAGACGAGAGGGCGCTGGGGTCCCCGGGGCGGGTTCATTATGCAGTCCTCGCGTTTTTGATTTGTTTGTACGCGACATGAGCATAAATTCAGAGCTGCCGCCCATCTCATTATGCAGGCAGAACAAAGCAGCCGCGAGTTTATTATTGTTTGAGCCACAAAGGAATTAAAGCAGCTGCCAAGTTGCCGATGCCAATGCCGCTGCCGTGTCGCCTGCTCATCAAGCCGGCGATGCGTGGCTGTGGCAAATTGTTGCCAACTTTGGTGGGGCGCGTGCTTCCGAGTGGCTCGGCGGCTGTCATTGTGCTCCCTCATTGTTCGGCAATCTGGTCCAGATTTGAATAACCAGTCGACCAGCCAGCGAAAAAAACGAGACGTCAAATTGCCAAACAATTAAAAAGCGCCCTCTTCAAGAGTCGCGCGGGGTAATTTGCAAAAACCATTGAATTGAATGGCGAAAATTCACTCTATAAAAGTCCCGGGCCCAAGCGAGCGGAATGACCTCTGTCGATAGAGACAAATCCGGCGAGAGAGCCCCAAAAAAACAGAAAATTCTCGGCAGGCAAATCCGCTTCGGTCACGAATCTGCTGGTGGTTTTTGTCTCTGATTTTGCCAGAGTTTTTTCAAGGCCTCTTTTTTTTGGCAAGCTAGCAAAGCTTAAGCGGCTTTAAAGAACAGCAAGTTTAAATTTTCTATTCTTTTCAGAACGCTCCTGCAGTTGTCGCAGCGCCTGCGGGCCTACAAGAAGCGCCGGCGGGCTTCATCAGTGGTCTCGGGCCACTACGATGACGACGACCAGGACGAGGAGGACAACTCCACGCTGCAGAGACGCAAGCGTTTCAATAGCCTGCCCAAGAACGCCCTCTACTCGAATGTCTGCCAGAGCATCGACTACGACGGCGAGGAGGAGGACGACGGCGACGGCGAGGGGGAGCCTGCCCAGGACGATAAGCCATTCAAGGCCTGCCATTCGGACGGCGAAGCAGAGCATCAGCAGCAGCTGCAGGCCAAATCGTGTCATGCCGGCTCAGAGCAATCGGATTACCTGCAATTGCCCTCCGTCTGCACGTGTCCCTATTTCGGGGACCGCCCGCTCCAGAACTGCGTTAAGACTGCCGAGGTGAAGATCATCTCGTCGTCGTTTAAGGTTAATACCACGCTGGCGGTGAGTACTTCGCCCAGTGAAATGGATTTGCTGCTCGGGGCCACCAATCCCACAACGACCACGTCTCGTGGGCCCGGCAAAGCCCTGACGACCAGCACCAGTGCCGGGGCCGCAAATACAATGCCATCACCTGCCGCCGGCCCACCTAATCCCACCCCAGCCAGCACGCTGAGCCCCCACTCAGCCGTCCACTCGGCCAGCGACGGCAGCGGCTACTTGGCCGCCCCGGGCACCCCCTGCCCGGGCCGCAGGAAGCTGAGCATTTCGAAAACTGCCTCCGTAGTCACCTGGGACGCCAGCCGCCACCGCCGGCGCGGCTCCAGCTTCGGCGGCGTAAGGACCTCGCTGCTGCTCACGCCCACCAAGACCACCACCGTGCCCACCTCCACGCCGCTGCGCCGCTCGGCCACCCTGCGCAGCCACAACAACATGAACTACCATCCGCATTCCTCGAGCAGCTCGCCGGCGGGTTTGAAGTCCAAGTCGCGGACCCCGCAGTCTTCGCCTTGCCTGCTGCAGCGCCAGCAGACGGTGCGCTCTCATCACTCGCGCAACTCCAGCGTGATCTCGAGGAACTCCTCGCGCCATGGACGGATCATACGGCTGGAGCAGAAGGCCACCAAAGTGCTGGGCGTGGTGTTCTTCACGTTTGTGATTCTCTGGTCGCCCTTCTTTGTGCTCAACCTGCTGCCCACCGTGTGCCCGGACTGCGAGGAGCGCATCAGTCATTGGGTCTTTGATGTGGTCACCTGGCTGGGCTACGCCAGTTCGATGGTGAATCCGATTTTCTATACGATTTTCAACAAGGTGTTCCGGCAGGCCTTCAAGAAGGTCCTGCTCTGCCGCTACTCGACGGCCAGCGCCTGGCGGCCCAGCAGGTAACACACGTCCATGCCGTTGGCCACGGCAACGGGTGTAGGCCGCCCGGCGGTGGGCCGGGCCAGGCCGCTCAAGTGTGCCAGCGTGGAGTTCGAGGACGAGCGGCTGGGCGGGCGGTCGAGATCAACGGGTCCCGGGGAGGCGGCGAAGCGGCGACGGCCCGGGGATGAGACCGAATCAATAGCCATGACCACAAGGAGTGGTTAATTCCGACCGCACAACGTGACGGATACGCAATCCGACAGTCGGTTCCCTGGGCGGGATTAAGCGCTTTGGGCTCTCTAATTAATTTCAAATTCAATTTGCATGCCATTCGGCCTCGGCCTCGCCTTGGGCTTAGGCGTTTGTGTGTTGGGCGGTCGGGTCGCTTTGGCGGCCTAATCACGGTGTCCAGACATATTGAATTTGTCTTCTAATTGTTCCTGCAAGGGATTTGAGTTGTTGTCTGGATATTGCACAATCCTCGGTCCTTGAAATGCCAGTTTACAGTTTCGACTTCGTGCACTAATTAAAACGATAAATTCGGAGCACAAATGAAATGAATAAATCATTTCATAGGCAAACTTCTAAGCAAATCAATTCCAATTGATTCGACGGCAGCCTTCTGAATTCTAATGGCCCAGGAAATATCAGTATGCATTTTTGAAATTTATAGTTTCGTTTCTTTCCGTTTCCATTGCTTGTAAACTCAATTATTCATTTATTTAATTTCAAGCTGGCTTGGAATTTTATATTTCACTAAATTAAGCTCAGTGAAAATCCTTCGCCCAGGCGATTGCAACAAACAAATTCATAGCATACGGAGGAGTTTATTTGTTTCTCTTTTGAATTGGAATTTGTCCTTAAGAATTCCTTGCTTAATCCTTTGGTCAACAGCATTCCTGGTGAATTTTTAAATATTTTTTGGGGCACATTTTCGGTGAAAATTTAAACCGAACAAAAGCCATTAAACTAATTGCAATCGATATATGAAAATTATTGAGTGCCCACGAAACTCGCAATTATGTAGCCGCCCACGTTTGCCATTTGCCATATAATTTATGGGTATTTCAGTTGAGCCGCAAAATGTCAAACAAAAGCCAGAAAAAATAATTTAAGCGATCCACACATGGAGGGTGGGCCGTTGTGGGCGGCGGTTTGACTCAGATTGCCATTTTTATTTGAAAAGTTCATTCATTTGATTTCATTTGACTGGGTGGGTGAGTAGGTGTATGTGCGTGTGTGGGTGAGTGGGAAGTGAAAAATTTCCCTGGGTCACGTATAAACTTTACGGCCCCGCAGGCCGTGTGGAAGGCTGTTGGTCAGGGCCGGGCCAGCACGTTTCTTGACTGCTTAAAAGACATCAAACAACAACAGCAGGACCAACAATGAACCTGGAGGCCAAGCGGACAGGGAATACAACAGAAAGAGCAATAATGAAAGCTATTTGGAAGCCTGGAAGTTTGAAGGCAGTCGTCCCTCATGCCGGGCATGCCACGCGGCAACTTTAAAACGAAATAATTTTTCTATGAAATTGCCAGGCGACTTAGCCACAAAGTAAGCGACCCGCCCACACCCACGCCCCCACCAAGGTAATGACGCCATTAGCGGCGCCCACCCACCAGAAGCAGCTGCTAGTCTGGCTGGCTGCAAGGTGTTTTCCTTTTGTAAAGAGAAGCCTAAAGTGAAGTGAAATATTTTTGACAAATTCTCCAGCGACAGACAAGCGAACGGGACCCACCGGCACTGGGGCAAAGTATCACGCCCGGCCGCCTGCGGCACTTGAAAATTTATAGCTATTTTATCGCTAGCGGAAATATTTTTTCCACTTCATTGAACCGTCGACGGGGGCGGCCGCCCCTGGGTGTTCATGAGTCGCAGCAGACAAGACGCTCAGCGAAAAGTGTCACGCTTAAGAAACTTCATTGAACTTTAATGGCCCCGCCGCAGGGCCCCCAGGAAGCTGGGCGAGGAGGCATCCAGCATTTCCGGTGCCCCACAAAACTATTGCATACTTCGTGGGGCTGTTTGTTTTCCCCCAAGCAAGGCGACTCGGGGTCGTTATTCCTGGCTGGGTTCTTGATGAGTAGGTTCGCCTTTCCGGGGCGAATTTTGTTGCATTTTTATTAAAGTTGTTGACATAACTCAATTCCGACTTTGGCAGTTATTCAAAACTTTGTCGCCGGGCATTATTTTGTCTTATTAAAAAGTTGGCCAACTTTAGTTGACAGCCCAACAAACACACGAAGCGACCCGCTGACAGACCGAATGTCCGTCTAGTTGGTCAAGTTTATGGATTATAACCAGCAAACACGAATTTAAATGGAATTATATAAAAGATCTTTTCGGTGTATTAGTAGAATAATGTAATATGATTTGTGTTTTGTGTACATAAGTTCAAGTTGCTTTGTATAACCAAAAGAAAAGGGGAGCATTATGAAAAAACGCTTTTACCATAGCCACAAGAACTGGAGATGAGCTCTTTAGTATTAAAGTTCTCTAGGTGCTATGTAGGCTAAGATCCAGAATAATCCTAGGCTAAGTTGTTGTTGCGTGGGTAGAACGGCCGGCGAGTTGTGATTGTAAAAGTTCGATAAATTAGCGTATCTATAAGAAATAAAGCCCCCCACTGTATGTCGTTGTGAAGCAAAGGTTTCCCCCCAAGGACTGCAATTGCCAGCTGAGCGAATTTGAAACAAACACCAACCACAGCCCCCCAAAGGTCCTGATAACGATTTAAGTACCCCAAACCCTACAATAAATGTGACATATCCTTTCCTACTCTCGCCTCTAAGATCCTAACTATAGCATTTGATATGTGTGTATTGTAGAAACTTCAATGTAACTAGCGATCCCCCAAGTCAAAGACACCGAACACCTAGAAAATTAGCCTAATTAGAAATCATATGTAAAACATATAAGGAACGTGTGTTATGATTTGTATTAAATGTGCATTAAATGAAAGGAGTTTTCCTGAAGGAATCCGGAGAGCAGGCGGCTTACCGGCCACGTGGCTCGTCGTGGGCAAAGGCAAGTAAATTTTCCGTTTTCTTTATGATAATTTCACTTATAATTTTTTATTTTCATTTCTGTTTCATGATTTTTGGGCTGGCGGCTGGCGACTTCTTCAAAAAGAGCTTACATAAAAAATTAATGCACGCTAATGCCGCAAATTTGTGAGCCGAAAGCGACGCCCACAAAGAGACAAATAGAAAATCCCTACAAAGTGGCAAACTTGCCGAAAAGCCGTTAAAAAATGAGCCCAAACCCCGCGTCCTTCCAGCGTCGTCAATTGTGCTTAATTTTATTCGGGCTTTAAGAGCTCGTAAAGCGGCGGCGTTGGTCCTTTCCATTTAATGATGGCAGCGCGGAAAGGTAATGCAATAAACGCTTTTGTTGGCCAGCAACTTGAGTTTTATGCCCAAGTGCACCCTAAAAACACCAACAACAATCAGCGTAACGAGTGAGTGGGAAAACAAAACAGGACTACACTCGGCCTGCAAGGAAGACAGAAAACAAAAAACACTTGTAAGTCGGTTCAATATTTCCCGCCATTCACATTTCCTCGGCCTTACAAAGTTGCAACCGGCAAGGCAACTGCAGGATCGTCGCTTTTGTAAGTCCAGCCGAGCGGCAAGGCGCACCGCGCGTTAATGGTTTTTTGTGTTAAATATTTCTCTTTATTCTCCGTGTGCAACTGTGCAAATAAACGCAGCCGAGGACGCCAGACGACGCGGCCGCCCGCCAACAAAAGCATATGAAATATTCCAGCCCGCGATTCCCTTTCGAGCGGGCATATGCGGCGGCCCAGGACCTTCATTTCAGGCTACGAATGTGACTGCAAGCCATGGGAACTTCGGTGTTGCTTTAAAATCCTTTCGGTCCTTTCTTGCGGATTTGTGTGGGCGGCCTATGGGAATTTCACCGTCGTTAGTTGCTGTTCATCACACCCATAAAAGCGAATACATCAAGTGGAAGCCGCTTTCATTCCCTTCACAATGTGATTCATTGGCTTATCGATTCCCTGGCCGGCCCGCCGTCCCCATGTGCCGGAATTTAAATAGCCAAAGTTGAGCTTTAATGGGTCCCCCGAGTGGCGGAAGCGAAGTATGAAACGCGCCTCTTGGCTAATTGAATTGTTGCATGCCAACGCGCTTAGCAAATTGTTGCCTCATTTCGAGTGCCAGGCCAACGCACAAAGGGGACGACGCGTCGCCTGGCAAATTGTTTGCAGTTTGATTGCGCGGCGGCCGCCAGGACATCGTGCAATTTACGACAACAAAGCAGTTTTCTCATGCATAATCAATGGGCAGCGGCAACACGTGGCCGGGCTGGCTAATTGCGTGAATTTGTTTAATTTGTCAACGGCAATTGAATTGGAATTTATCAAATGCAACAGCAACAAAAAAAAAGAAATTATCAAATTGTCGACGCTGCCTGCCATTCAAAATGCAAATTGAGTGGCTGGCGTTTGGCGAAAATTCGATATTACCTGGCAATGAAATTAGGCAAAATGGTGGCCCAGCAAGACTGAAATTGGATAATGTAATTATGATGGCAATGAAGGCGAGGCGGCCCCCAAAACAACAAAGGACCCACCTTCAAAGGGGCGGGCAGGAGGCTGACAACTGGCAAGCCAAACGAGCAGGATTCTTAAAGCTGTTTAAAGGCTTTTTCAACTTTGATTTAAAATAGACTAAAAAAGACGATCGATGAGGGGAATTGGGAGCTGTGGTTTCAGTCTGTCTGCAAGTTTTTCAAGACTGACAAATAAGCAGACGAATCTGTGAACTCAGATCAGCTCAGCTCGTCGGTCCTTCAGACGGCCTCTCTTTCCATTCTTCTCCTAAGAATTCCATGGAATTCAGTACAGAGTAGATGGGCAGATGGACAGATTACCAATTAAAAAAGCGGCCGTGTAATCGCCATCGAATGTCAAGCGGAAGTAGCCTGAAATCCGCTGAATTCATTTTGATTTCGCCTGGCGCCCCCAAAGGAATCTCTGCGCAATCTCTGCTGGCCTCCAGTCTGGGGAATTTTCAGCCACTGATTATTGATTGTATTCAATTAAAATGCCTCGACTCGCAGCCAAGTGCCAAAAAGTTAACTTCGGCATGCCTTTGTGTTAATTCAATTTCCAGCAACTGCTCCCCAGCCCGCCCCGCCACTCGGCTGGCCAGGCTCGCGGTTGATTGCCCGGCCTTCAAGCGATTTCGGCCCCGCTTAGCACTTTCCAGCCGACAGTCCTGGCCCGTTGGCGTGATTGTGGCTGCTCGCTGTAGCGGCTTAAGCTAAATTAGTTTATGAACATATTTTCGCGCTTTTCGGGTGGCTAGCCGCAGTGGAGGCAGCGGCCAGATGATGGCAACCGCAGGCTTATTTTATTTTTGTGTGATTTCATTTTCTCCCGAAAACTACTCATACGCCCAGCTGGCAGCCTCAGCAAAGTGAAATGATTTCCGTAAGGTAATAATCTAAGCAGGAAAAACAGGAAAATGCAGAAAACGTGAAACAAATGAGTCACTATAAATACTCGCATGAGGAGGGGGCGGGCTCAGGTTTCTCCAAGTCACCGGGCCAGGAAACTTTTTGTCCTCACCGAGGCAAAATGAAAGCATCCGTTTTCCGTGTGTGTGTGTGTGTGTGTGTGTGTCTGTTTGGCACAATGAAAAATGAAAAGCGTAAATGAGTTGAAAAGTTTGCCATAAGTTTGGTGAGCCGTGCGTGCCGCGTCCTCGGCTTTTAGGCCGATTCCGGATCCGCTTACAAATGCGAAAGTCTAGCGATTTTCCCAACTTTGCCTCGCCCCACGTCCCCGCCATTCGCGTACACAGATAAGGGAAAAAATTCACGCCGACTTTTACTTTTGAGTTGGGTGCGTCCGCGTCGCTTATCAATGACAATCCAAAAGCAAAAAAGCCTAACTCCCTTGGCCCTCCTTCTTGGCCTGCAGCTTCTGGAGCAGCGTCAGAAACGAGAAAGCCTGCGTAATCACCTAAAAAAAAAAACTCTTTTTAGTTCCATTTGCTTTTTAAGAGGCTCAGTCACCCACCGATCTCAAGCGATTCACATCCATGACGTAGAACTTGCCAGCGGTCACCTGGACGGGGCGCTGTGTATTGGCCAGAAAGATGAGCACGTCCCGCCGAATGCTGTGGGCGTGCCGCCACCAGCCCGACCGCCAGAAAGCCTCCCCAGCCCGCACGCTGTGGCCCCTCAGCAGCTCCCCGCAGTAAGTGAACATCAGCAGCTCAAACAGGGTGAGTCCAAGGTATTGAAGTTGGTTGATGACGCGAATTAAATCCCGGGAGCCGGACACCCCCACGAAGACCAGCAGGCAGAGCTGAATGGTGATCTGCAGGGACTTGACCAGGCAGTAGGGATTGTAGATCCTCTCCAGCTCGGCGCAGCAATAGAGGATGAAGCGGTGGAGCCGCACGCACTCAACTACCGAGTCATGGAGGCTGGCCTGGAGGCTAACAAGAGGCTGCTGGTCTCGGACTCTGACCAGCAGGCGGAGGTCCGTGGGCTGCTCCACCAGCAAAACGTATTCGTTGAGCTCGCGGGTCTCCGGATCCAGCAGCAGCTCCCGCTGTAAGGACCTAAAGGAAGAGAAGACTTCGATCAGTCCGAGGGAGTTTTTCCAAGCTTACCTCAGGCCGGCCAGGCTTTCGCCGGACATGAGCCGGGCATGGGCGTCCAGGTTCTTCAGGCTGCAGTAGAGCACATCGAACTGGCCCAGGAGCAGCACAGCCAGCGTGACGAACAGCGAGCCGCCGCAGGAGAAGGTCAGCCCCACGATAATCTGGCCGTACAGCTGCGTGGCATAGACCGGGCCGTAGTGGCCCGGGGCCAAAGGATCAAAAGGATACCAGCACTGCAGCGGCAGCATGCGCACGCCCATCACCAGGGGAGTAATCCCCCAGAAAGTAACCCCCGAGAGGCAGGACACCAGCCAAATAGCCGTGAAGTTGCGGGTCCAGCGATAGGCCCGATCGCCGCTCACGAAGCTCACGCCGGCCAGCGAGTGGTGGCGATGCTCCTCGTTCATCAAAGTGTAATAATTGACCAGCTGCTGGGACCTCACGAAGCCGTAGGCGCTGGCGTAGGCGGTGAAGAAATAAATCACCGTCATGGTCAGGGCATCGGTGATGGCCTCCAGCTGGCCGGTGGGCAAAGCATCCAAGGTGGTCTTGGTGAAGAGCAGGCCCAGATGGAAGGAGACCAGGATCACCAGGCAGCCGTAGACACGCGCCAAGATCCTGCCCAGGCCATGCCACTGGGCAGGCAGCCAGCCCGGCATGTCCACGGGTATTTGGCCGGCCAGCTTGAGCAGGAAGCGCTGCAGCTGGAACAAATGGTCCACCCGGCGGGGGTCCTGCGGCGAGTAGTTGATGTTTACATTGCCGCCGTGGAACTGAACGCTGGCCATGGTCGTCTGGCAGGGAAAGTCTCAGTCGCTGGTATTTAAAAGGAATGCGGCGCTGCTGGGCGAGTCCTTAAATTTATGCATTAATGAGTTTTTAAGTTTCCACCCAAATGGGTTAGTCCTAATTATGCCTCAAAAGTGGACTGGGGATGTCGTGGGTATTTAGCAATTTAATTGCCCAGCAACGCGAACAAAGGAAAAAGCTCGGCGGAGATTTCTTTTCTTCAATTGTCCTGGGCAAGTTTGCCGTTCGTTTAATTGGTCACCTGCGAGTGTTTTGTTAATTGCCTGTTCTAAACTATTTTCCATAATTAAACACCAACGAGCGACTAATTAACATGATTAAACACGCAAACTATGAAGACAGTCGGCCGGCGAAAGGACTTCGGAGTTCACTTCTTGGTAATTAACATTTTATATGAGCAGCCTTTTGTTGCCGTCGCTCGCATGCCATTTGCAGGGAATTCCTGGAAGGCAATGTGGAAATTTGTGTGGACCCAACAAAAGGTAATTAATCAGGTTAAAAGCATCACTGAGCATTGCAATTAATAAACTTGCCTTTCATTTAATACTCTTTTTAGAAAGCCGGAAACTGTCAAACTCCCGGCCATCGATTCCTGGAACTTGCGGTTGTAAAAGTCAAGCAAATTTTCGATTCCTGGAAGGCTCTGGAGAGATTTGTAGCCAGCTAATTCAGTAGGCAGGGATCGTCCTTCCGGTCAGCTGGGAGCCACCTGCCTCCTTGGCCAAACTTTTACGACCCAGCCAAATTGGAGGACCTTTCGACCTGCCGCCCCATAAAAAGTGAGTTTAAACTAATTCCGCTTTTTTCGCCGGCCGCCCCAGGGACTGCCCTGCTCCTGGCCAAGATTGTAGCCATTCTGTCGGCATAATGGGGCATGAAACTGTGTGTGGAGGGTGTGGGCTTTGTCGCGTTTTATGTCTGCATTGAGTTATCTGGGGCGCTTCACAGCCACTTGGCCGGGGGAAAAAATAAATGCAAACAACCTGACGGCAGTCAAAGAGCCCCGGACGAGTCCAGCATAAATTTGGCATCCTGCACATGTGAAGCCTTGGAAATTTGTCAGGTCTTTTGAGAACAAAAATTTGCGCCTTGCTCTGATTTATTCAATCAACATGTGCGTCGTCCTGGCTGCGCTGGCTTTTTGCTGCGGTTGCCGCTCGGCGCTGGTTTATGTGAATTTAATGCCAGTCGGCTGGCTAAGCAAAGTTTGCTGCCGCATTTAATCTGCATAATTTTTATTAAAATGTCTCCGAAATTCGTAGGCAGCCGAGGCACCGCCACAAAGTTAATTTCCCCCTCGCACATATGCCCCTCCAGTAATTTTTAATAATCCAGCTAACAAGTGTTTAAAAAAAGGCGGACGATTTAATTTTACGCCAATTTAATTTCTTCCAAGGAGCTCCACTTTATTACCTGGCCAGCTGTCTTGAATTTACGAGCCTCAAATTTGAAACCTTCAATGTGGAATTGAGGAATTGGACAGCTTAGAAGTGAACTTTCTTTAAAGCCAATGAAAAAAAGAGTTCTCGAAAGAAGAAGACTTTGGGTATTAAAGAGTCCTTTATTCAAGCCGCTGCCGCTTCTTTTCTGCCTCAAATTCGATAACTTCAATGTCTCCTAAGCTTGGAATAGGACAGCTTCAAAGATAACTTTCTTTTAAGCCATTCGAAGAAAGAGTTCTCGAAAGAAGGAGACTTTGAGGCTTGGACAGTCCTTCATCTGAGCCACTTCTAATGTTTTTCAGTCTCAAATTCAAGAATTTTAATGTCTTCTTAGCTTCAAATAGAACAGATTTGGAGCTAATTTTTTTTTGGGACGAGCAACGACTGCCAATAGAAGAAGGAGTTCTCGAAAGATGGAGACTTTGGGAATTGAACATTCCTTCGTCCAAGCCACTTATTTTCACCCTCAAATTCGAGAGCTTCAGTGTCTTCTAAGCTTTGAATAGGACAGCTTCGAAGATTACTTTCTTTAAAGCGAAACAGCGACTGCCAGTAGAAAAAAGGGTTCTTGGAAATTAGAGGCTTTGGGGATTGAATAATCCTTCAGTCACTGCCGCTTCTTTTCAGCCTCAAATTCAAGACCCTTAATGCCTCCTCAGCTTCGAATAGAACAGATTTAAAGGCAACTTGTTTTTAGTCCAATTCCGACGGCAAATTTAAGAAAGAGTTCTGGGAAATTAGAGACTTTGATTGGAGGCTTGAACAGTCCTTCATTCAAGCCACTGCCTAATCTTTTCAGCCTCAAATCTAAAGCCTTCCATGGCCTAGAGGACTGCCAATAAAAGAAGTTCGGATACCCAGAGACTGTGAGCATTGGGCTGTCCTTCATCCAAGCCACTGCTTCTTTTTAGCCTCAAATTTAAAACCTTCAATTTAAAACCTTCTTCAAAACTAGAGTCATTGGGCAAAGGACATTCCTTCATCCAGCCACTGACGCTGCTTTTTGGCTTTGATCCAATCTGCTTATCCTTCTGGCTTGGACAGATTTACAAACGTAGTTTTTTTTGGGAATTAAATTAATTAAAACTTTTCTTAATACTGATAAATGTCGGGTTTTTGCGGATATTTCAGTCACAGTTGTCGACACTCCGCTCGTATACGTAATTTTAATTAACATTCCGCATTCGGCTAGGGGAAAAAAACAACACCAACGCGGTGTTTTTTTGTGCTGAAAGTGGCGCTTTGTTGGACTTCCTAAGCAGAAAATAAATATTTTTCCAGCCACTACCTTTCCGTTTCCTCGGGGCCGCGTCCGCCCCAATTCAATGCAATGGCAGTGGAAAGTTTTTAATTAATTGCCACACCACCGCCGCCGATGCAGCGAAGCTTTAATTGCAAATGCCCAGCCGGGCCGCCTGGCCAGCCGCATCGACATGGCTAATTTGCGAGGGCTTCGCGCCCAGCAACACGGCCAATCAGTTGTCCATTTTGGCGAGTCCTTTCCGGGCCCTCAATCGCTTTACAGTTGACTAGGTCGCGAACTCGACTCGCCGGCCTCAGCTTGCTAATTTATGCAGGGGCCGTGGTGAAGTTTTCAACTGCCAGGGCCACTGTCAGGCGGCACTTTGGCCTCAACTTTGGCCCCCCACATGGGCAATTTTTATGTATTGACGACGGCAGTTTACACAGTTCCATTCGGCCACGGAAACTATTTGTGAGAGGGCAAATAAAACAAAAAAGTCGACCCAACAACGCGGGGCACTTTGGTCACATTAAAAGTTATTTTTGGACGGGGGTCCTGCAGGATGCTCCAGGGTGCCGCTGGAGCCGCTTGAATTGTTGTGCGGGCGGCCAAAGTTCTTAATGCAATTTTAGCTAAATGTTTGCAGCCCCGGAGGTGAAACGAAGGCCCAAGAATTTCGCCAAGTTCAACTTTTAATGGCTAATTGAGCAGAGCACATGACAGCCCAGCCGGTGCAGCTGCAGGCAACTTCCCCGGCTGCTAGAAACTTTCCCTGAATTGCGTTACAAGTTAAACGTTGACAAAACCACACGTTGGCTGGCTGACAACCATAAATGCCACCGATGCGCCAGCGTTTTCAAATTCAATTTGAGGTGTAAAATTCATAGTTTGAAAAGTCCTTGAAGTCCCTGCCATTCAACCTAAGCCTGTCAATGCGGGTCGTGGGGCTTATCAGGCTGCAATAACAATTAACCCAAGCATATTGAGGCGGCATTGATGGAGCATCAGCCGTGGCCCTTCGCGCCCACTAAGCTCATTTGGCTGCGCTCGGTTGGGATTTGTTTTCACACACGCACGCATACAGAGCAAGGACTAAACAAGCATCCTCGTAAAAATAAAAGTAAACTTAATTATGCTCACGTTTTCTGTGTGTGCGGCTCATCGTCTATGCGGTTGCTTTATGCGCGCCCGTATGCGTCCATTTCACCGGACCCGTGTGTGTTGTGTGTGTGTGGTTGGTTAACTCGTACGAATAGTCAACGATTAATGTTAAGCTGTAATTAACACTCAACGCCAACGCTGCTGGTCGCACACTCAAATTAAAGACAAAGAACTGGGCGCCCGCAAAGCCCAAAACTATAGCATACTTTCCGGGGCAAATGAATTTCCTGCCCCAACTTCAAACGAGTTTTCTGAGGTAGCTATTCAAATTAAATTATTTAATATATTTACTGAATATTCTTGGCATCTTTAAGTTTTATTTAGCACGTCTTCTTTGCTCTCCTGACATACGATTTTTCCCTGCCCGCAAATAGCTACTGGGCGGCCAATTAATATGCCTCGGCAAGTAGTGAAAATCACTTAAATATTTCATTATGGACAAAGTACTTCCACCCCACTGACCTTGGCTGCGCTTGTCTTGATCCAACAGCAGACGGAGCGGTGAACGGAGATGGCCTTATAACTAATTGAAAACTTGAAAAACTTTGGTCCATTAATAAAGAGAGAGCCAAAGGGCGAGGGACCTCTGCCTCGGCCGTGGCGAGATTATTTGCTTAGACAGAAAAATCCTCTGGCCTTGCCGCGGGCCTCGTTCTCCGGCTGTTTGATTTGTTATAAATGATTTAATTATTGCAAAAAGCTTGAGAGGCCTCAGTTAAATGGATATTATGAAATTGTATGGCCGCCAGCCACTAAACTCCGGCATTAGATTAATGCCGCGATTACAACGTTCCCTCCGTCCGCCCTCGCCCAGTTAATTGTGTGCCGGCGTTAACGAGTCGTTTATTGCATGCTTTTCAACCTGAAAGGGTCGCCGGGCAAATAGGGGAAGCCAGCCGCACGATGAGATTCGCCAAGAGCATTAAATTATGTATATTTGGTTGCACAGCGAATCAGGCGGGCTGGAGGCAGCGGCGCCAATTTATTCATTTGCATAAAAAGCCAGCGAGGATTTAAGCTCGTCCTGTACAATTTGAAATGGAAATGCAGCCAGAAGCCATAATTGTGGCGCATATGTTGGCCGGATGGGCGCACCAGGCATTGATAAATGCACCGGGCGAAAAGTTGGCCATACAATTTACTTTCGCTTCCGGTGGCAGCTCGTTACCTGGAGCTTTGGTGAGTTTGTTTCGCTTGCAATTCAATCAATTACGTATACGCAGTGTTGGGCCGGCCACTTGCCAGCCCGCGCGTCTGGCAAGTTGGCAATTTTCCATCGCCCAAGGAGTCCGAGTAAATTATTGCCAGCAATTCAATTTGCCCCAAGCACCTAGTAAAAAAATAAGAATTGCCATTTTAATTGAAAACCTTAACAGCAAAAAAAACACGGGCAAGTGATTAGAATAGAACTTCCCCCCCACGCCTCTCCACCCTGCACAAAGGATACTCTTTTAACTTCAGCGAAATCGTGCCCTTGACCACGAGCTGCTCTAAGTGGGCCTGGCTGGTGATGCGGTACTGCCGGAATATCTTGGCCACCACCACTTTCATGAGCATCTGGGCGTAGCGATAGCCGATGCACATACGCAGGCCTTTGGTAAACGGGACGAAGGCGAAGGGATGCCGCGGGGCAGCCTGCGGCCCGAAATGCGCTTCCGGGTTGTAGGTCAGCGCTAATGGACCCCAAATGCGCTTATCGCGCTGCATGTTGTAGATGTCAATGCCGATTTGAGTGCCGTGCGGCACGACGAACTCGCTGCCCGGCAGGCTGAAGTCCTGGGCGGCCTGGCGCAGGACCATGGGCACGGGGGCAAACAGCCGCATGGCCTCGTTGATTACCATTTCGGTGTAGACCAGGCGGTCCAGCTGCTCGTGGGTGATGTGGCCCGGGGCTGGGCAGTGGGCGGCCAGCTCGGCCTGCAATTTGTCCTGGCACTCGGGATGCAGGGCCAGGCAGAGGATGGCGAAGTACAAGGCCGTCGAAGTTGTCTCGAAAGTCTGGGGATAATCAAGGCCATTAGTCCTGGGCCTTAAATGCTGCAGGACTCACCGCGGCAATTGTCACATTCGCCTCGTCACGCACATCCGTCCAGCTGAGCTGGCCCCGCTCCACATGCTGGCGCACCTGCTCGATGAAAATGGACTTGGACTTGGGCGGGGACTTGGCTGGACCGTGGCCCTGGCCAGCCTCCGTGTCCGGCCTCAGGCCTCCCAGCTGCAGCAGCTGCGGCACAAAACGCAGGCATCAATACACAAAAGCCCCGGCGCCAGGCCCACTTACCCGCTGCACAAAGCCAAACAGCACGCCGACCACCTTTTGTTGGCGCACAAAGAGCTGCGAGCGGCGGTAGACGGCATCGGGATAGAGCCACGGCGACAGCATGCGCTTCACACAGACCTCGGTGACACTGTTGGGGGCGGGAGGAGCAGACAGAGTTGGCTGGGTGAGAGGAGAACTCAAACAATGCGTTGCAGGGGGCGGGCAGGGGAATTTGCATGGCTGGCGCCTGGCGACAACGGCAACGCGTGTCGCAATGCATTAGCCATGGCTGAGTGGCTGGAAGAGCTGCAAGATTGTAATTAGCTAATAGGAAAAACAATCCGACGGCAGCGGCGGTGAGACCCTTAAAATCAATTAATTCTCTCACCCATTGTAGGCCTCGAAAATCAGCGAGGATCCGTCCGCCTGGAAGTCCATTCTCTGGCCCATTGTGGTCTCTGGAATTGGAACCCTGACAGCCGTAGAACCGGGAAAACTTCACTTTCTACTCACGACAGGCGGCCTCGAGGACGATTTTCTTGAGGAGCTCATAGATTTCCAGGGGCTTTTCCTGCTCCACGCCCTCCGTTTGCAGCTTCTGCAGCAAAACCTCCGCCTCGTGGTTGAAAATTGGCAAGAAATTAGCCAGAACCTGGCGGCTGAAGGCCGGATTGATGAGCCGGCGATGCTTCAGCCAGCGTTGGGCTAGGAAAGCATTAAAATAATTCAACTTCTTTCTTTTCAGGTCCTAAAAACTCACAGCTGGCGGTGAAGAGGCCGTCGCCTATGGCCGAGCTGATGAAGCGGTAGAAGTCGCCTTTGTTGGTGCAGTGCGGGGAATTGAGAACCATTTCCACAGTCTGAGGATCGCTGACGTACAGGAAGCACTTCAGGCCCATCCAGGACACAAACGGCGACTTGTAGCGCAGCGAGCAGCCCTCCATAAACTGGAGGAAGCCTGGAATATAATAAAATTCCAACTACAACTCCGTAACTTCACCTGGTCCTGCTCACCCTCCGGATTCATCATCTGCAGTCCCATGCCAATGAGGGGCAGGCCGATGGGCCCCCTCAGCTGCCAGGCGGCCTTGTAGAATCGCCGCCGCGTCCACAGGAAGTACAACCACAAGACCAGCGCCCAGCTGGCCAAAATTATAACGACCAGCATGTCAAGCCGTTGAACTCAGTTTGCCGGCGGCCCAAGCAGCACTGAAGTCCGGCCACCTGCCCGGCCGCACTTACCTGGCGAGTGGCCCACGCATATTCATTGAGATTCCTCGACTAGAGACGATAATTGCGGCCGGATAATTACGCATTGGCGGCCGTAATGCGGCTCTTTGTAGGAGGGCCACGTTCCGGCCGACTGATTAACGCATTTCCATGCTGGCCGCGTCCGCGCCCCTCAAATTGGTCGGGTCAATAATCAACTGCAGTCAGCAAACACGCCGGTCAGTCCGGCAGCTGCCAGCGGGCGTGGATGGATTAGTCGGCGGCGGTTGGTTTAGTCAGCGAGAAGTCAGTGTGAAAATAATTGATTGCTTGTGAAAAATAAAAGATCTTTTCTATTTAATCAATGGCTTTTTACCTGGGGGTTTTCCTCGGTCGCAGCGCTTTCACTTCTCCAGTGGGCAGTGGAGTTGGAGCTGCCAAAGCCTCACGGTTGGCGTAGTCCGGGAAAATTTTCTGGCCTTTCCTGCGTTTTTTTCAGATTTTCAGGTTCGTGCACAGATTTTCCCGCGCTTTTTTCCCGCCAAATTTTCCCGCGCTTTTTTTCCCGCCAAATTTTCCCGCCTTTTTTTCATTTTTGCCAGATTTTCAGGTTCGTGCACAGATTTTCCCGCGCTTTTTTCCCGCCAAATTTTCCCGCGCTT
>JBAMCP010000341.1:0-60040 GCA_037075105.1 Lissocephala sabroskyi | reverse complement strand
TTTCAGGTTCGTGCACAGTTTTTCCCGCGCTTTTTTTCCCGCCAATTTTTCCCGCCAAATTTTTCCCGCGCTTTTTTTTCTGCGATTTTTCCAAATTTTCAGGTTCGTGCACAGTTTTTCCCGCGCTTTTTTTCCCGCCAAATTTTCCCGCGCTTTTTTCCCGCCAATTTTTCCCGCGCTTTTTCCAAATTTTCAGGTTCGTGCACAGTTTTTCCCGCGCTTTTTTTCCCGCCAATTTTTCCCGCCAAATTTTTCCCGCGCTTTTTTCTGCGATTTTTCCAAATTTTCAGATTCGTGCACAGTTTTTCCCGCGCTTTTTTTCCCGCCAATTTTTCCCGCGCTTTTTTTCCCGCCAAATTTTCCCGCGCTTTTTTCCCGCCTAATTTTTCCCGCGCTTTTTTCCCCCGCTCTTTTTTTCCCGCCAATTTTTCCCGCGCTTTTTTCCTGCCAATTTTCCCTAAATGAAAGGCTGCTTTAAAAACTTTAAATAAATGCTTAATTATAAATATTTTTTTTACCTTATTTTCTACGATGAAACACACAAAATAAAAGTCTCTTAAAAATAAATAAAAGTCTAAAAAGTAAAGGTTTCCCGATGGAAGCCGTTTCCGAATGTCCTGGTGCCCCCAGGCTTGGGGTGCCGCTACTTTCCAGGGCAGCCGAGCTGAAGTTGGTGGGGGGGGGGGAGGGGTTAAGGAACTTCAGAGAGGCTATTTTGGAGAGATTTGTGATGCCTTCGGCGACAACTTGAAAGATTTACCGAAGGATCCGCCGGCTGCCGCTCGCTGGAACAGGAGCAGCAGCCAAATCCCTTTCCAGGCTCTCAAAGGGAACCTGTTTATCGGCGTGTGTGTGTGTGTGATTCTCAGATAGAAATGGCGTCCGCCATAAAATGTTATTGGCTGATGGCAGCGGGAGGGGGGAGGGGAGGCAAACTGAAGTGGTTTATTGCCTCCCTGGGCTTTTGCTATTTTCCCCCTCACTTGTTGAGTGGTTTGGTCTTCGGGGGAGTGGAAAATTTCCCAAAAAACTTTTCATTTTCCTCGGCCACCAAAAAAAGAAACCTCCGTCGATTTATCAGCCGCTGAAATCAAACAAGAAAATCGCCTGGACTTCGATTGTTTGTCACCGAGGGGGTGGGGGGGCGAGAAATTGTAAAAATAACTGATAAGCGCACAAAGGCCCCCGAAACGACGAACTAGAAGAAGAAAGGAAAACAACAAAACAAAAAAAAAACAGACACACAAAATCCAAAGAGGGCAATTTGCCGGGGCGTACAAACAAGGGGAGTGGGCGGGGGAGGGGGCGGTGGGCGTTCGGCAAAGAAAGAAAAAACCAAACAAAAATTTCGACGATGACGACGGCGGCGACGGGCAGCGGTCGGCATAACGGTTACAATAGAGGGCTGCCCAGGGGGTGGGGGGGTGCGTATGTATTTCCTATATACCAATATATTAACTGCCGACGGCAGCGGGGGTGGCTGTTTTTCTTCCTCTTCTTTATGCCCGCTTTCCTTTCGGGTGATAATTTCCCCAAGAACAATGGCAACGCTTTTTTCCCTTCTCCTTGCGGGCGCAGTTTTTTTTACACTCCCCTGCGTTTGCGATTCTCTCGTGTGACACATACTTCTCCCCCCCCCCCCCACACCACCCCCTCCTGGCGTTAAAAACCAAGAGAGATCCTTCTACATAAAAATATACGAGTGCTCATTATGATAATACGAAAATAAATGACACTGGGGTGTTTCTATCCTCCCCCAAGGAGCAGAGGGGGGGGAGGGGGGAAGGTTGTAACGCCCTAAATCTAAGATCTGGCTAAAATGGGCTGGCTAGTTGGCTGCATCGGGCTTATAAGTAGCAGGGCAGACCAGAGGCAAAAAGGACTTTCAAATACTCTTAAAAAAGGTTAAGGAAAGGGATAGAAGATCCTAAAGAAGAGTTTAAAGACAAGAGAGACTCTGGAAAGCAATATAGTTGTTAATATTATAGATTCTTAAGGTTCTAAGATTCCTAAGGTTCTGAAAAGGGGTTTCTAAAAGATTTTTAAGAAGAGGAAATTAAAGAAAGGAGAAGTTTTGTAAAAGGAGAAGATTTGGAAGACTCTGGAAAGCAATATAAATGTTTATATCTTGGATTCTTAAGGTTCTAAGATTCTTGAGGTTCTGAAAAGAGGTAAAGAAGGGGAAACGAAAGAAAGGGAGGAATATGTATCCAAAATAAATACTAGAAGGCAAATTTACCTGGGCAATGGAATAGTGGGTCCTGTTGAAGAACCAGAAGCTTGGCATTGCCTTTCCCAAGAAGCGAGGCCGGCCTTCTTGAAAAAGAAATTATAGAGAATATATCTTTAAAGACAGACAGAATCCCTTTATAATGCTTATATTCCTTGATTCTAGAAGACTCACAGAAGAATCCTCTTTTTTCCTTATGTTCCTTGACTCAGGGAAGCCTGAAGAGAATTTTAGATACATTTTCCACTTCTCCACCCAAAAAAATCGATGAATAAAGATCCTTTCCTAGTTCTCCTGTGTCTCCCGTCTCTCCTGGCACCCCAAACCTCCTTCAGAGGACCCTTTCCATGTCCGCCTTCCCCGATTAGATTCGCTTTGTGATGGCGTCCGGAAATCCCCACGTATTTATGCCCTTTGTCCTGGGCGGTGCCTCATTACTTATTCCACGTTGGGGCGGCGGCAGGAGGCCAAAGGATTCCGGCGCTTCCGGCACTGCGCCTAATAGTTTGGTAATTTTTTAGCCGGCTCCATTAGCCCGTAAGTTTTCCGGCCCAAGCCAGGAGCCAAAGGAGCAGCTGCTGCTCAAAATCCGTTACACAGAAGGACATTAAAACCTTTCCGGGGTCAACAATTAAACGGCATTCGGAATGAAAGCAAACACATTTGACGTGTTGCAGGATTTGTCGGCAGGACTATGAAAAATTTATTTAAATTGTTGCGAATTCAAATGAAGACGGCGGAAAGGTCAGCTGCGGGGTCAGCTGAATGGCCGCTCAATTAAGCGGACGACCCCGTGACCCACCCTCCTGGCCGCACAAAGGCTCGAATTTTTCACCCAAAAATCCTTTCATTTTTTTCCAACGATTTTGATTCGGAAACTGTAACGACCGCCGGGTCATAAATTAGAAATTTCGCACAACCCGCACCCCCGGGCTGACCCCTGGCCACCCCTAAGGACTGACCAGGACCCGGGCGGGGTTGGTTGCTCTCCTTGGCCGGCGTCTTGTTCGTGACCCCGATCCGTGCCACAATTCGCGCCTTTGTCACCCCGGGTCACCCCGGGGGTCGTGCGGGTCGCAGGGATCGCCAGGATCGCTGACCAGCCGGCGGGACTTTTGGCGCCTTCGATTGACCGCTAATCTGGGGATTTGCTTGATGAGATTTCGACTCACCGAGGCGACTGTACTTTCCAGCGAATCCTTAGCCTAATGAGGCGAAATGCAAATGCGCGATTCCTGGAAGTCCCAGGAACTTAACCCGTTCAGTTCGGCCAGGACTAAAAGGGTTACGGAGGAAGTAAAAGGTCCATAAAAAAGCACAATTGCCGGGCCCATAAACCCGCACAAAAGGAGCCCGCAAGGTTCCTGGGAAGCCGGCCAAGGACAGCGGTTTTGTTAATGGCAACGAAAGGGTTGAGAGTCCGGCTAAAAAACAGACAGACGGAGTTGCCTACCTGCTGCCGGGAGGATCATAAAAAACATCATCATCACCGAGATTCACGGCGGTTTTTTAAGGACATTTTACGCGGAAGTAGAGACGCCGTCCGTGGGTGTGGCTGGGCCGGGAAGTTTCTGGCCGGGTTTCCAGTGATTTTCATTGTTGGCGGGGGAGTACCTGCCCGGGCGAGCGATTGTCCTTTGGCAGGATGCTAATGGTAGAAGCGCTCGGTTTCGTTGTCCTTGCGGGCCGCGTTTACGGCGTAGCCATTAACACGGACAATCAAAATTAGAGCAGTCGGGAGTCGGTCGTCCGCTCGTCCTTACGGCTGCTCTAGTTTCCTTTTTTAATCCTTCGGGTTTTCGGGCTAAAAAAGGATTTGCGGGCCGGTCACAATATTTCCCTAGAAATTCGCTACACTCAGTGGGCGGAGCCCGCGAGTCCTTTTGATTTATGCCTTCGCAAATTTGCATGTCCTGCCTCAAGGACCCCTTAAAAAGACATCATCCCTAAGGCCGTATAATCAGCTTAGTCCTGCCAATGACCCAAGCAGGCCGGGCGGTCAACCGCAAAATTTGCATACCCCGGGTCAAAGGCCAAGGACTTCAGCATCTTCAATTAGAAGATCAGGCGCGCGCAAGGACATGTGTCATCCAATTTTACATAACCCGAGCAAGGAGAAGAAGGAGGAGAATCCCCCGGGCTGCACCCGCCCTGCGCTTAAGCGTCCTTAATCGCGAGATCAGCGCTCGCTAATCGCGCTGGATCAGGAGCGTTGATCCTGCCGGCATTCGCGTAATGTTAAATCGCTTTTAAATCTGCCCAGGAACTCCCACCAACGCTGCTCTACTTTTCCGCGGATTCCCTGGCAGGTAGGTCCTGGCGGACCTCTTTAATCCTTTCTCGTCCAGCCTCGTCCTACCTGGCCGGCCGTCCCACAGGCCTCGGTTTGTTTTGCCAACACTTTGCCGGCGTTGCCCAAAAATCAATAATCGAAGCTGCCCAAAAATCGCAGCTGCAGCGACGCCAGCGCCACCAGCGACGCCAACTCCACCAGGAGAAGGGGGAGGGGGGCCAATTTCTAATGCACTTCGAGCGAGTGAGTGACTGAGAGAAACGCACTCGGCGCTCTCTCGTGGCCAGCGAGTCTCACTCAATTGGGCCGAGCGAGTTCGGCTGAGCGAATTTGTCTTTCTCTTTTGCTCTTTTGCGCTCGCTGGCTTCCCTTCTTTGTCGGCCGTAGGAAGCTGTGCGGCGGCGGCGGGCCCAGTGCATTTTGTGAGTGAGTGAGTGTCCCGGCGGAGGGACGGGAGTCTAGAATTTTAGATGACTATGGACCGCCGAGTGTGGATTGTGGTCAGTCGTGCTCAGTGCCTCGCAAACGCCGTAAGTGCTCTCCTGAAAGACAGCCGCCCCGCCAGGACGTCGTGTGTCGTTTCTAAGTCTGAAAAAACCAGCGCCATAAAAAACCCCAAAACGAACCTCAAGTGTCAGCCGTCGGGTCTGTGAAAAAAAACAACGGAAAAAAAAAACGCCACTCGATTTTTCGCTTTATTTTTGCGGCGGTGGCGGAACCGCACATGCGCGAAGTTCACGGCAAAAAATAATAAAAAAAAGGAAAAGAAGGGCCAGCAAAAAAGCAACGACCAAAAAATAGACTAAAAAGGCAACCAAAAAACAGAGAGAGAGCGAAAACTGCGCCCAGCGAGCCAACCGAACGGCGGTTAGCGTCGGCTGGACTAACGGTGGATTCGCTGTCGGCAGAGGGAGCCCAAAACGCAGGCAGCGCAGCGGCCGCGACGACCCAAGCAGTGGGCAAGGTAAGCGAAGTTTACTTGTAAATTAAACAATTCTTAAAGTGTCTGGGCAAAAATTTAACCTTCAAATATTTCTGCATATAAATTTAAAAAATCCACACACACACACCGACGGCCGCATAAACAAACAAAATTGCACTTACAAATAACGGACTGCATCCCCCCGGCCCCCGCTCCCCTTTGTGTGCTTCGCACTCTTCGGCTGGAGCCCTTAACCCTTTGGCAAGCTAAGAGAGCCGAGCCAGCCAATCGCACGGCCCGACGGCCGCCGATCAGCGATCACGCGCTCGTTTTTTTCTTGCGCTCTCTTCGGCTCGGGCCTGCCGGGGCGGTTGGCTGCTAATTTTATTTGTTTACATGTCGCTGGCCTCCCTCCCCCCCGCCCCCCGCTGCCTTCTACACTTTTCGGCTTTTTAGCTTTCTCTGCGTGTCCGTGTAACTGCACTCGCCTGTGCCTGCCTGCGCGTGTGTGTGTGTTTCTTTTCTTTTTAATAATTTAATTTTAGACATGCATAATTCAAAGTCAACGCTGCACTTTTTTTAGTCTCTGCCATTTGGCAAATGCAGCGACTGCAAATAATAAAAAAAACACGAAAAATGTCGAGGAAAAAATCAAGAAAATGGGGAAAATATTATAAGCTGCCCGATTCTGACATTTTCTCTTTTTGTTTCTAACTTTTTTTTTTTGGCAAACAACTGAGGTTTTGTGTCATTTCCCCCCCGCACCCCCTCCCCTGGTAAAAATTGAATGTCAGTTTTCCCCTGACGGCTTCGCTTTATCGGCCGTCTGTCCCCCCAAAAAAATGGATGTAATTTTTTTAGCCGCCCCCGTCGCCCGGCTGAGTCGTCGCTTGCCGATTTTCGTGCGCATTTTCCTGCATTTTTCCAATTTTTTTTTCTCCCTCGTTTTTGCATTTTTGCGATATTTTTACCGTTCGCCCGCTCGCGGCCCGCTGGAGGGGCGGCGGGGACGGGGCAATGACTAGCACATGTTTAGTTTACTTTTGACCGACCCCCCGCCCCCCGACAGGTCCCCCCTGGTAATATGAATTTTACACTTGGCCTTTAGTTTTTCCCGTTGTTTTCTTGTGGCGGCTGCGAAAAAAAATTAGCGAAAAAATAAAACGAATTACAAGGCAGCCTCACCCACCCCCTCTCCCCTGTAGAAAATTAATTTCTAGTCATTAAAATTAAAATTAATTTCTCCCTAGAAAAAATAAGAATTTTTGCATGCGCCCCGCTAAACGCTTCCTGGGCCATCAATTAGCCTGCGAATTGTTAGACTTTAGCCGCCCCCTCCCCCGCCCCCTCCAAAAACAATCGACTGCACAAAATTTAGACTGCAATTTAGTGTGAAATTTGTAATATCACCCCAAGGGGAGAGGGGGTGGGGAAAACTGCGCAGAAAAAAACACAAAGACCGTCGATTGGGTCAGTGAAATTCTACAAAAAAGAAGGGGCAGGGGGTGGGGGCGGGGCTCTCTAATATTCTTTGTGGGAATTCTAAGATTCTATATTATTTTTTTAGTTGGTTATTAAAAAAATATATGTATATAGAAATTAAGAAATTGCGACTTAAAGACTTAAGGAACTTAGGCAACTTACCAAATTTTAAGGAAGCTTTCGAGGTCCCCAAAAATTGATCCTTATACTTAAGATCCCCAGATATTTAGCTTCTTTGGTTGTTCGTATTTTGCCGGTTTTTAGTGGAATTTCTTGGGCATCCGAAGATTCCAGAAAATTCACACGGAATGCCTGAAATCGCGTAAATGGGAAAATATTTGAAAAATGCTGAGAAAAGCGAACGGCGCGTGAAAAGTGGAAAGTGAAAAGTTCAAGCAACTTTGTTGCAGCAAAAATTCGTTAGGTAGTTGCCCATCTGCCCGAGTGTCCTTCGCAAATCCTTTTCTTTTTTATTATTAAACGCGAAAATTTTCGCGCTAATCGCGCACTACTAAAATTTTAATCCGAGCAAAACGCGAAAATATTGGAAAATTCTCAGCTCTCTAATCTGGTGAGCTTAGCAGATCCGGCAAATCTAAGCCGGATCAGCGAAGGACTCGCCGCATCCATAATCCCTGCCTTGATCAATGGATCAGCGGCCCGGACCTCGAAAATACCTGACTCCCAACAGTTAATCCGAAGTCCGCGGGACTCGCGATTCTCCTGCTACCTGAGCAATATAAAAATCCCACTACCCGAGGTCCTGCCACTTCAGTCTCGCCACAAACGCCTCACGGGAAACATCAACGCGATCGAAAAAATCCTCGAACTTAAATTCACCAACGGTAAACCATTTTGTTTCCATTCCACTCAACAGGACTAGGGGAGGGAGGACACGGCCAACCCACCCTGTTGAGGGGGAAAAATAAAATAAAAAAACTCAAAAAAAAGTACAAAAAAAGTCGACGCAGGCGCAGAAGAAACTCATCCCCCGAATTTCCCTGCTTCTCTCTTTGCAGCCCAAGAAGCCAGCCAAGCTCCTCCGCAGGATGCAGAACTGGGAGGCCATGCAGACGGCCGCCAGCTACGAGCCCCACAATGCCTGGTACGGCGGCATGTTTGCCGCCAACATCAAGCAGGAGCCCGGCACTGCCTCGCCCCCCCTAGCCTCCCCCCAACTCGAGGCTTACCTCAAGCACCAACAACAACAGCAGCAGCAGCCGATGGACACTTTGGCGGCCATGACGCCCTCGCCGAGCAACACGGACAACAACAGCCTGCAGCACTTTTATGAGGCCAGCAACTCGTCCACGCTGCAGCAACAGTTCCTCCAGCAGCAGCAGTACCAGCAGCACTTCCAGCAGGCTCAACAGGCTCACCCCCACCCCCACCACCATCTGGCCTTGGGGTTCAATCCGTTGACGCCGCCGGGGCTGCCGAATGCGGTGATGCCGCAGCACTTCTATGCCAATGTGCGGCCGGGCCAGCAGCAGACGCCCAGCCCGCATCCTCCGGCCTCGCTGGCAGGACATGAGAAGCTCCAGGCTGCCTTGACCCCGCGCAGCACGCCGCCCATGGATGTGACCCCGCCCAAGTCGCCGAAGCCGGGGCAGCTGCCCGTGGCGGAGCCGGAGAAGGATCATGACTTGATCTCGAACTCCAGCGAGGACATGAAGTATCTGGCCGAGTCCGAGGACGATGACACCACCATACGCAAGCCGCTCTACAATTCGCATGGCAAGATGAAAAGCTACAAATGCAAGACCTGCGGATTGGTGGCCATCACGAAGGTGGATCATTGGAACCACTCGAGGACCCACATGAAGCCGGACAAGATCCTGCAGTGCTTCAAGTGTCCTTTCGTGACCGAGTTCAAGCACCACCTGGAGTACCACATCCTCAAGCACAAGAACCAGAAGCCATTCCAGTGCGACAAGTGCAGCTACACCTGCGTGAACAAATCGATGCTGAACTCGCACCGCAAGTCGCACTCCTCGGTGTTCCAGTACCGCTGCGAGAGCTGCGGCTACGCCACCAAGTACTGCCACTCCTTCAAGAAGCATCTGCGCAAGGAGGGCCACAAGCCCGGCATTGTCCTGGACGAGGACGGCACCCCCAATCCCTCGCTGGTCATCGACGTCTACGGCACGCGGCGAGGCCCCAAGAACAAAGCGGGAGCAGCGAGTGGCGCCGGCAGCAGTGGATCTGGAGGATCTTCGGGGAGAAGGAGCGTCAGCCAGCAGGCAGCCCCAGCGCCAGCACCTGCCCCGCCGGCCCCGGCCTCGCCGGCCAAGAGCTCGGCCAGCCTGGAGTTGCCGCCCAACTTCCAGCAGCAGCAGCAGGCGGCAGCCGCAGCCAACTTGCTGCCGCCGCTGGCCTCGATCCTGCAGCAGAACCGCAACATGGCCTTCTTTCCCTACTGGAACCTCAATCTGCAGATGCTGGCGGCCCAGCAGCAGGCAGCCCTGGCCCAGTTGTCGCCGGGGATGCAGCAGACCAAGCCCGGCCAGGCGGACAGCGAGGACGAAGAGGAGGAAGAGGAAGGCGCCCCGGAGGATGAGGAATTCGAGCGCAAGTCTGTGGACTCGGCCATGGATTTGTCTCAAGGAACACCTATTAAAGAGGAAGATCCCCAGCAGCAGCAGACGCCAGCCCCCGCCCAGCAGGCGCTCAACCTCAAGCTGCAGGACGAGAACACTCCGCTGATGGCCGGCAGCTCAGCCTCCCGCCGCAAAGGCCGCGTGATCAAGCTGGAGTCCCTGCTCCACCTCAAGGCCCAGTCCATGTCCCCGGAGCAGCTAAAACCCACGACAGCCTCCTCGCCCAAGCCCTGCTCGGGATCGGGAGCCTCCTCGGCGGATGAGTCCATGGAAACGGCCCTGCCGGCGGCCAACACCAGCGCCTCCTCGACAGCCTCCTCCTCGGGCAACAGCTCGAATGCCTCCTCCTCGAGCAGCGGGGGTGGCCCGCCGCCCACCGCCAACGGCCACAGCAACGCCAGCAGCTCGGCCAGCAGCTCCGCCGGCAGCAGCCCCGCCATCTACGAGTGCAAGTATTGTGATATTTACTTCAAGGACGCGGTCCTGTACACCATCCACATGGGCTACCACAGCTGCGACGACGT
Organism: Lissocephala sabroskyi; assembly: GCA_037075105.1. Lineage (NCBI taxonomy): Eukaryota > Metazoa > Arthropoda > Insecta > Diptera > Drosophilidae > Lissocephala > Lissocephala sabroskyi. The sequence continues at coordinate 49,989 of JBAMCP010000341.1, read as the reverse complement.
CTTCAAGTGCAACATGTGTGGGGAGAAGTGCGACGGGCCGGTGGGCCTGTTTGTCCACATGGCGCGCAATGCCCACTCGTAAAGGACATCCATCATCCTTTTGTTGAATGTATTTAAGTTTTATTATTTTTATTTCGTTGTCGAGAATTGTAAATAGCCAAGTAGTTTCGTAGTAGCCACAATTTGTTGTCAAGAATTGTACATAAGGTAATCCAGTAACCGCATAACCAGTAATTAGCTTAGACTTTAAGAGCATACCCCTCCCACTTACCCCCGTACCCCCGCGTACCCGCGTACCGACGATGTGTTTAGATGTGTAAGCGAGCCAGAATCCCAGGAAACCGACACCCGACACACGGAAGAGGTTAAAAACTCAGCTAATCAAATTTTAGTCCTTAAGTTACCCTAACTTTCACCGACTTTCTTCGACTGTCACTCTCTTCATACCTCATAAGAACGATCGAAGCATACAAATAAAAATCCTATAATCTCCACAAAACCTCGTCCTCTTTTTACACAAACCAGACAGTTCCAGAAATTTACCCTTATTTATTTTTTACCCCCACCGACAAAGTGTTTAGTAGAATCCCAGGAAACCCAAACACAGAAGAGGTTAAAAACTCAGCTAATCGAATTTTAGTCCTTAAGTTACCCTAACTTTCACCGACTTTCTTCATACCTCATAAGAACGATCGAAGCATACAAATAAAAATCCTATAATCTCATCAAAAAATCCTCGTTTTAAACAGACACGAAAATTACCCTTCTTTATTTATTTTTTACCCCTTTACCTTATCCTCCATCGACGTCGTGCTTAGTTGTAAGCCAGCAAATCCTACAATCTCCAACACCTCGTCCTTGTTTTACGCCTGCCTGGCTCCCCGGATAAGCGGCCTGGAAAGTTACCCTTTATTTAATTTTTTACCCCAGCGTAGACTTTCGGCCAAGTGACAATATTTTCGAGAATGCAAGTACAAATTGAAGATTTTAGAAGACCCCCTCCCAATCCCCCTCATTAGTTAAGGAAGCCGTTGAGCAAAAGGATCAAAATTCTAGGATATAAGCAAACGATTTTTGAATAAACCAACACACAACCAGTGTTAGTCGATAAGTCGTTAGATTTTTAAGGAACCCACAAGTCTTTTATCTACAATAAAGAGGCAATCCCACAGCAAGGACTTTTGAATGGGGATCCTCCGACATCTGGCCGCACAATTGACCCGAGAAAACTGCTCCATCATTGGCTAATCAGCTGCCCGCAGCCTCGTCCAGGGACCAAAGTCCCAGGCGGATGATGGATCATTGACAAGAACGAATTTTGCGTGAAAAAAACGGAAAACTCCTCTCAAAGGGAAATTACAAGATAATGGAAAACTCATGAGGAGGTGGGGGCAGCGGATCGTCGCGTGCGCAACTGTCGAGTGGCGAGGAGAATTCGTGGCGCGTTCCTCTATAAATAGCAGAGGGAGTTTTCCCCCGTTTTTCCTCCGCTTTTCCTCATTAAATTCCCCGGAATTACTAATTGATATTTACGGCCCAGAGAATGGAGATTTATCGCGATGGCGGCTTCCATTTGAAAAACCCAATGGGATTTGCATAACTTCCCAAAAGTAATCCCCTTCCCCGGAGTCACTGAGTCGAGGAGCCGCCGCCGATCTTCCTGCTCATTTGAGCGCACTTAAGTTGCTAATGGCGCGGCCTCTGGGCTCGAGGATTTGTGGCTTGTGGCTGGCAGGCGTCCTCGGGTCAAGATTCCCTTGCCCCGTCCACCCCTAAGGACCCGACAGCCGATTGTGCGCTCGGCCTGTTTGGCTGCGCTTATCTCGGCTTGAGGTTTTTGTTTCCTGTTCCTTGAGAAAAAAACCAATAGTTCAATTGGCAAACTGGTCAGCCTGAAAGGTGTAATTTCGTCCTGGCCGCCTGCCGGGCAGCAGCTGCCGTCGGTCAGTTTGCAGCCCCCGCAGGCTAACGATTTAACTGTTGATTAAGCTGAAGGATTATTAATATGCCATCGATTCGGGCAGTCGAATTTGCCACCCCGGAAAGGGAAAAAATAGTTCCTCATGGCGGACAACCCTGTTCAGGGTTGCGTGCGGGCAGTGGAAGGGGCAATAAGCCTCCCCCTACCCCGGGGGTCGGCCATTTTTAGGCTGACTAAAAATAAAGTCCCAAAATGTTTGCTCGCCGGGAGACGGCGGCCGCTGATTGGGGAGGGAGTCCAGGCCCGCGGGGGTGGGGGTAGGAAAAGTGTTACAAGGTTTTCCACTACACAAAACGACTGCCTCCCGGGGGTGACTGGGCCGTTGATTGCCTGGGCAATGGCCCGCCTCGTGGCTTTGCCTTTGACGCAGTTTAATTGAAATTTTTGAGCCTGCCAGCCGAACGATCCTCGATCCTCGCTGACCAGCATCTGTGGCCAATTATGACGGCGGAGGCGGGGGCCGCCCGCAGGTCGCGTGTGCTGGCTAATCCGTGACGTCATGTCCGCACCTTTTCCCGAAAATGATTTGTTGTGAAAATTTTTGCCTATTAACGACCCCAACTGCCCTGAATGTCTGACTGTCGGTTTTTTAACTAGCCAAAGGCTCGTCCAGCTGTCCGGGTTCCTTATTTATTTCTGTAAACATTTCCCGGAACCCTTGGCCGTCGCCTTTCCAACAGCTGACCATCCGCCCAAGTGCGTCGAATTTTTAAGTGGGCGCTGCCGAAACTGCTAACGAGGATTCGGAGTGTCCTTGGCGTCTCTCAGGCTTCTTACCACAAAAGCTGTGACTCCTGCCAGCGAGTGGCGTTCTCGTTTGACTTCCACTCGCAGCTTCCTCTCGCTGCTTTCTCCCCTCGAACGGATGCCGGACAGGACCCGTGGTCACAGATATTTTTAGCCTTTGTTGTCCTGCGTTAACTAAAGTGCCCATCGCTGGCAGATGTTTTTTTTTCTCTCTTTTTTCTATCTGTCCGAACGCTGATTTCTGGCCCTCCCTCGCCTGCTGCGTCCACCGAAAATGTGGCCTTTTTTGTCCTTTGAATGCCGCCACCACCGCTGGCGACAGCTCGCCCGGATCGGCACGGCTCTCAATTCAATTTTCCATTGAGTTTTCCCCGGTTTTTGCATATTTATCAACGCCAGGAGGACCGCTGATTTGTTTCGCTTTGCCAGGCTCAACCATTTTCCTTTGAGCTTAAAAAAACTCCACCTCCCCAGGCTCCTCGACACCAATCACAGGCCACAGCCCTCGGCTAAAAAGTCAGTCCGCCGCAATTTCACGCGATTCCCATAAAAAAAGGACGATTACAGCCAATAAAAATGCCCAAAAAAAACGACGCTGCAAAAAAACACAGCAAAGGAGCAGAGGAAAGGCAGGGGGAGGGGGCAGTCCTGGTCCTCGGGGTGGTTGGGATGAGAAAAAAGAAACCCACCCTGCCCTGGCCGAGGGTTGCAAGCGCAAACAAAAGGGAATTTATCAACGTGTTTTGAGTATTTGTGAAAATCGCTGAATGGAATGAGCCGAGCGGACAGCTGGACAGTTGGACAGACGGACAAACGCAGACCTACAAATCGATATTCGGTTTCTCGTCGTTTTTTGTTTGTCTTCTGTAAAAAACAGGTACGTTTTGTCCTTTTGTCCAACTGCCCGTCTGTCCAGCTGTCCCCGCGTAATAGATACTTTTTGCGGCAGCAACAGTCGACTTATTGGTCTCTGGGCGGCTGGAAGTGCAAATGTCAGCCGTCCTTTTTTTACAAGGATCCTTGCAGTAACTTGAAGCAAAGGAGGGGCAGGCAATTCGCACAGGTGCCAAGTGATCCTTGAAGGGATTTGAGTGATGGAAGCACAACAATCGCTTTGATGGGCGGATGAGGGTTTTCAGTTTCAGGCAGGACCTCATCCTCCAGCCCAGGGGAGGTGTCGCGCTCGGCGACTTCGGGCAGCTGACGGCAGTTGCATGAAAACTCCGCATGCGCCTCGATCGCCTCCCCCCCATCCCCTCTCCCCTCAAGCAGGTGATGTGTGGAAATTTTCCCATTTTAACCAGTTTTCCAAAATGTTTGCTTAGCGTGAAGTGGTTTTGGGATCGGGACCCGTAGGGTTACAATTTGCAGATGTCCTTTCAATTGAATTGTCCTGACCGCCGGCTCGACGAGTTTTGCCAAATCAGCGCTGCGCTGGGAATTTTCTCGGCTTTGTTTCCCTTTCTCCTTTTTTTGGGTATGAAAATTTTTGCGCTGCACAAAAGGGAAGAGCGGGTGTACGCGAGGGGCAGGGGCGGCGGGTATGACGGATTTGAATTTCCAGAAGTCAAAGGGTTCACCGCAACAGCAGCTGCCAACGCCCAGGATCCTGCAATGGCAGCGGTGCAATTGCAGCCGCCAGCAGAATAAACCCAAGGAAAAGGAAGTGAATTAATTTACCCCACGAGGAAGAAGCAAAACCCCAATAAAATAGGAGATACGATGTGAGAAACTCTAAGAATATGAAAGAACCTATCAGGGAATTCAAAAAAGGGTAAAAATAAAGTAAATAATAAGAAATAAAGTCTCTTTAGCTTCTCGGGATTCTTAAGGAAGCTTTATAGACACCAGGGAACTCTAGGAACCTCAGGTCTCCCAGTCTCCAATCCTGCAGAGCCTTCTCTGGCAAGAACCACAAAAAACAATCATTTTCCCCCAATTAAAGTGCCTCCGGAACCCACCTAACTATCAGCTTACAACAGTCCCTCCCAGTCCTTGAAAAGGACATACTCCTGCCCCTTGTGCGGCCGCTAATCAGTGTGAATTATAAGGTTAACACACAATCCACCAATTACGGCAATCAAGAGCCACCCTAAAAAAACGAGATTAGTTTTTTACCCTCCCAGATAGAAAAAAAATACCCTCACCCCTCGGCGGGTAAGTGGCGCTGAAAATCCCATTAGGGTGTTTACACGACTTCGATTACAACATAATTTAAAAAACACGGCGATCCCGACACAAGCAACAGGACGTAGGGATCGGAAGTGACGCGTGCGAGTTTTTTACCCTCCGGCCCCTGTGACCCTGACTTTCGCCTCGCTCTCGACGTTTTTTCCAGGGGATTTTTAATGAAGTGCCGCCTTTTTATTGGTGGTTAATTTGAGTGGCTCCCGTTGACGAGGGTTCTGCCTCCGGATGACGCAACAGGCGATAAAAAAAGACAAAGGATGCGGCAAGGGTTCAAGCACGCCCCGAGCTCAGCCGCTGGAAGGGGTAAAAGACAAACAACTCATTTCTTTTGTCTGTCCCGCTGTCCGTTGTTGTCTACGTGTTGAAAGGGTCGATCTCTCCGTCTTTTCAAGTTCAATGCCGGGGGGGATCTTGTGGTGACACGCGTCGGCGACTGAGGATCCTGGTGTGATTGGCTGCCGCCGGCTGTTGGCTGCTGGCTTCCAAAAATAAAACCCATTCGGGCACTTCACGCGCACTCCGTTCATTTTGTTTTTATTGCCCTGCCCCGTCCCCCAGGCGACCGTTGTTGGATTTTTGGGGGCCTACAAAATGGCTGGAAATCTATTTTCATTCGGGGCAAGGGGCGGGGAGGCGGCTCCGATTTATAAACTCATCAGATTTGCCTACGGCCAGCAAATTTCGAATGTCATTCAAATGACGCTGACAGAGGGTCCAACCAGCTGGCCGAAGGACACGAGTACGGGCGTAGCTGAGGTCTGCGCGCGCCAAGGCCAGGATATTTTTTGGGCATTGTTGTTATTATTTTCCGTTTCATCCGGTTTGCCGGTGACAATGACAACGGCAGGACGCTGGGCGAGCCGGCGGTCTCGACTTCTTTTCAGTCAAACCACAAGGACCTCGGCCGTTGCCATTTCTGCCCTGATAAGCGTGACATTTTCATATTGTTGGCGATCCGGGGAAAGTCCTCCATTCAGCGGCGATTAGAATCTCGAGAGGATCCGGCCGAGCGCACGATGCCAATCACACGCTGACGGGATTAGTCCAGTTGCCAGATTTCTCCGGCTAATTGGGCCCTCGATTGAATGAAGCCATCAAGATGAAGGACGACCGATCAATTGGCGTTAAATCCGAGCCGCTGCCGCCCCACCAGCCACCGGCGCAGCTGCGGCCCCGCCCGCGCCTCCCGCTCATTTGAATGTCTTTCCCGGTTCGTTGGAAAAACAACAACTGGAAATCCCAAAGGATCACGGAGGGCAGCCCAACGCTTTGTAAGACATTTTTCCCAGTCACCCGACCTCCCGTCACCTCGCTGAACGCCAAGGGTCGTCGGGTCGCTAGGGTCGCGGGGGTCTTGAGAATTTGAATGTCGCGTGGCGGGACAGGACGAGGGTAGCCGCCAGGCAGTCGCCCCTCAAGAATTTCCGCTCCTAATGGCGGTAAACGGGAGCGTGCGCTGCGCACGCGCAATCCCCGGGTGCCCTTTGTTTGGGTTCCTTTAAGGAGAGTTTCCTTTCTGTGATTGATTTCAGTCCTCCCGTTTGTTTATTGATTTTGGCTGATCGAAATCTTGCGGTCGCGAACCCTGAGACTGCATAATTTCAGCCCGCCACATGTGCCAGATTTGGCACCTCCCCGCCCTCTAGACGGCAGTGAGTTAGGAGCATCAACAAACATATCGGCGGTGACCCCTTCCCGGGCCGGTGGCTCATTGCGTGTTCGGCCACGCCTCGCTGCCACGCCCGCATGGGCCGGAGGACATGTGTGTTAATGAAGCGGCAGCCTCAGCAGCGCATAACTCAGAGTCGCCGTTGGCGGGCGTCGGCCAGCAGCTGGCAGGACGACTAAAAATATCGAAGGACGCAGAGCAGCGACGGTGGTGGTGGGGCAGATTTATGTGACAAAATTCTCATGTTTACGCTTAATTTTCGTTTAATTTTTATGGAGCTGCGCGACCCTCCCAGGCAAATTGCCTGGCATCACAGGAACAAAGGGCGACGGGAAACATGAGCTAAAAAACCAACAAGCTGGCCAGAGAAAGGAACTAAAGTGACAAGGAGCAAACAAAAAGCGCAATTGTCCTGCAATCACAAACGAATGCAATCCGGAAATGTCCTGCCGCGGCCAAGATGGATAGCCAACATAAAGGACCACAAAGCGCGCTCATTGGACAGCTGAGAGCCGAGCGCATGGGCAGCTCACTCAACTCACCGCCTGCGCGTCTCACTCACTCAACATTTCCACCCTTAAATTCCACTCAGGCCTGGCACACGACCAGCCTCGCCCCCCGCTGCTGAAGAGATTTGCGCGCTCGTTTTCCTCTCTCCCGATGTCTTCGGTGTTTCTTGGCCTTTGTGATGGCAAACGACCGTTTGACCTCTGCCGCTGGCCCGCTGGCCCTTTTGTGAGGACTTGACCGTTTTGCCAATGACAATAAATGTGATATAAGGATGCGGCCATTGTCTTGCGTGTCCTGTGCCATAAATTGCTCGTCTCCCGATCGCGCGTTGTCTGCTCTTTGACCCCCAGCGATTTCTGCCCTGGCCCGGTGTTCGCCGCTGAATGATACCTTAATTGTGGCATCCTTAGGCCAGCAGCTGAGACGACTGGCCACTTCCATTGAATTACAGCAGGGATTGTGGGTGTTTAGTGTGTGTCCGGACTGGGGGACCACGACATTCACATGTGTAATGCGCCAATTTATGGCCGCGCCAACGGAACTAAACGCACAATGTAAACAAAGGGAACGCCATCTACCGGCCACAACGTAAGTGCGAGGGAGGCAGCATGATACCGAAAGCTGCGAACAAATGGAATCGGAACGAACAAAGTTCCGATCGTTCGCTCAGTTCATAAAATAAGAAAAATCGGACTCACCGCGCGTATCGATGATTGTTGCTGTGTTATCCATTTATCGAATTTAATGATTTTTTGGTGCAATCGATTTATATCTATTCGATTTGCTTTTTCACACACACTTATTTAAGCACACAAAAAAAAATAAAATAAATAAATTTCTTTTATACGCGCCGCGTTGTTGTTGTTATTTACACGATTTTCTTTAGCCGGGTTTTTATTCTTCGCGCGCACTTTTATTATTTTCTTTTTATTTAATTAATTTTATTTAATAACGCGCGATTATTTTAAGCGGATGATTAGTTTTAGTTGAAGGTTCCCACGCTGGCCCTGTTTAAATAAAAGAATACATAAAGGTTTCTCCCGAAGCGCCCTGCCATTCCTGCTATCAAGTTAAAAATGGAGAATTCCAATTGGAGAAGACATGGACAATAAGAAATTGATATTTATGGGCCAAACCCCCAGAGACGAAAACCCAAGCGACAACCTGTTTGCTTGCCCGCCCCTACAAGCTAAGCGACAATGGCAAACCAGCGAGAGAGACAGAGACAGCACGACATGCGCGCTTTGCTTTGCAAGCAAAGCAATGTATGTATGTATGTGTATGTGTGCGTATTGGGCAATGGGCAATGGGCGAATGTGAATATGTATGTATGTAGATGTGTATATAAAAAAAATAAAATTCCACCTACCTTTATGGCCGTCCGTCCATCTGCTAAGATCCGTTGCTGCTGTTGCCTTCTATTCATGCCTTGGTTGCTGCTGTTGCCATGTAGTTATTCATTTAACCGGGCCGTTTATATACGCGCACAATTTACACACACACATATGTACATATTTACCGCGGCTAGGTTGCAATTTTGTATGCGCGACGGGCCTGGCCAAAAGAGCCCCGCTATGCGGAGGTTTACTTGGAGCTTCTTCTTCTTACCGCGCCGTTTATATACACGCACCACTTATATACATATTTACCGCGGCGAGGTTGCAATTTTTTATGCGCGAAGTGCTTTGGCCAGCGATCACCGGGAGACTGAGGCTCCTCGGGGTAAGCCGCTCTTTATATTGAAAACTTGCTCTCGCCAAAGCTTTGGCTTAATTCTCTCGAAACTTTCTCTCTGAGAGAGCACATATTTCGCAAAAACTCGCGAGAAATCACAATTTCCACTGCACAAACACGAAATTATTAAATTTGGCCAACAGAACGAAGCTTCTCTTCCCGCTTTTTTAATCGACAGTTATTTGAGTGTTGCCCATTATTTTAAATATCAGTATTGTCGCCCTGCCCGAAAATTAAAAACAGCGCTGCCAGATACTTGCAGATACGATTTTTCCCGCAAGGTGGCAGCTTCGCAGCAACAACAAAACAACCAACAGTCTGCCCATCAGCTGTTGGTTTACGTATTTATTTTTTGTATTTATTCCAATTCGCATTAAAAATGAGCAGCCAATACAGCCACGTGAAGTACACCACATCGCCGACCCCCTCAGTGGCCTCGGGCTACTCGGCCGCCTCCCGCGCCCACTCCCCGCTGCCCCCGCCCGCCAACCACCAAAAGGACTGCCTCTCGGCCACAACAAAAAGCTACAAATATCTCCGCCGGCTGACGAAATTCGACCAAATGGACTTCGAATTCGCCCTCTGGCAGATGATCTACCTATTCATTGCCCCCCAAAAGGTCTACAGGAACTTCAACTACAGAAAGCAGACCCGCTCACAATTCGCCCGCGACGACCCCGCGTTCCTTGTTCTGCTCGTCGTCTGTCTCTGCGGTGAGTGGGCGGCTTCCGCTGCGCACACAAAGAAAAAGACTTTAAAGAGATTTGCTTACTTCCAGTGACGTCGCTGGGATTCGCCTATGTGCTGGGGCTGCGCTTCTGGCAGAGCATCTCGTTTATTTTCTACGTGGTCTTCATCGATTGCATCTTCGCTGGCATCATCGTGGCCTCGTTTTTCTGGGCGGTGACCAATCGCTTCTTGCGCAGCAACAGCCTGGAGCCGGACATCGAGTGGGGCTACGCCTTCGACGTCCACCTCAATGCCTTCTTTCCGCCGCTGATGCTCCTCCACTTCATCCAGCTGTTCTTCTACAACTGGCTCATCAGCCAGTCCTGGTTCATCTCCCGCTTCCTGGGCAACACCTTCTGGCTGCTGGCCATGGGCTACTACGTCTACATTACCTTCCTGGGCTACAACTGTGAGTCATCCACCAGACGAGGAAGAATTTAGTTCTGATATTTCTCTCCGCAGGCATTCCGCACTTGAAGAACACGCGGCTCATTCTCATTGCCCTGCCGATCATCTTCCTGTTGTATGTGGTGGTCACCATCATCGGCTGGAACGCAACGATTTCGTTTATTAACTTCTACAAATACCGCGTGTACTGAGTGCGGGAGCTCCAGCTCAGCCCATCCAATTCCCCAATAAACCGAGTAGTCTCCTCGTCAGGACGAAGCCTTCGCTTTTCTTAGCTTTCTAGGGCAACAAAATATTAGAATATTACGCCAAATGCTTGGGTTTAACGAAGGAGCGCTTGCGCTTGTTGCGGGCCCGCTGCAGCTCCAGGTTGTGCAGCTCGGTGTGGACCTCGGCGTAGATCTCCTTCTGCTCCTCCTCGGGGATGGTGCGGCGGTATTGCTTCATAAGATCGAACTTCTCCCAGGGCTTCTGGACCTTCTCGGCCGACTTGCGGTGCTTGTCCTTCAGATACTGATTGATGTTGGCCACGCCGCGCAGGTTCTGGCGCTCCCAACGCTCCAGCCAGGGACGCGGCCGCAGCTCCACCTTGACATCGTTTACTGGGATGGGCGCGCCTTCCTCGAGAACCTCGGCTTCCATGTTTTCGTCAAAGGTGCTGTATTCGGGCAGGGCGTCGCGCAGGTAGAATAAGCTGTCGTCTAGGCGTTTTTCCAGCCGCAGAACCTCCACTTTCTGGACCGTGGGATCGTACATCTCGTAGAGGACTTCCATGCCCTGGTGGTCGATGACGTTGCGGAGGATGAAGCGGGCACGCAGCCCGCAACGCTCGCGGTGTATGCAGATGCCAACGAAGCGGCTGACCTTGCCGGCCGCATGGGGATCGGAGCTGGTCACAGCCAAAATAGAGCCCACGTAGAATTCGGGCAGGTCGATGTGACGCCGCCTCTCCAGCATGTCCAGGCGCTCGAGTTTCTCGCGCACTGAGTTGCGCCACTCGATTTTGGGGTCGGGCAGGAACTCCGGGTACACAAAGCGGTAATTGGGCGGCACGATGGGCTTGCGTGGGGCCGCTTGGCTCACTTCTGTTTGTTGTTGTTGTTGGGGCTTCGGCTCGGCCTGCTGCTTGGCCGAAAATGTGACTGAAATTAAACAAGTTAAAGTTTATTACGGGTGGAGGAGCTGGTGGCTATGACTTACCAATCCGCCGGATGGCATTTTGGGCCAGCCTTTTGTTGAAAACCCCCACGCCTACGTTCATTTTTAAATAGTTTTTATTTTGCGACTGCTCTGCGGCTCGTCAGGTTATCCAACAGTCGTGTTATCGAGTAGTCGCCGCAATCGATAGAATTAAAAAAATAAATATTGCAAAACGTGTCTTATAAAAATAAATCGCATTAATTAAATTCAAAAGCACTTATATTTTAATTAAAATATAATATTTACCTTATTTTACTATCAAAAAAAGCGAAAACAAAATCCGATAGCTGATTATTGATTAGTGTCTATCGGGACGGCTGGCAGTCAGCTGGCCTCTGCTGAGTTTCGTATAAAAGGGAGCGACGCAACATGATCGAGCTATGGGCAAATTAAAAGTTATGTGAGTAGTGATTGATAACAAGGGCTGGCGGACGTGCGCCAATTGGAATCTGGATTTATTGATTATTAGTTTCAGACAGTTGCTGACTATTGCCAATACCTTTGGGCCGTCCATAAGTCTTTCCGCCGCTTCAACTAAGCAAACGCAAAACCACAGCAGCCGGAAATATAGCACAGGGTCCGACGACAGCAGCGACCTCAGGGCAATGTTATGTGAACTACCTCTTTTTGTCTGTGGTGAAATCGTTAAGGGTTTCGGACGTGGCTCCAAAGAACTGGGCTGTCCCACAGGTTTGCCGAAAGCTCCTCTCCCGGATTTAGGGCGCCTGCTCTAAGGTTGTTTATATTTCCAGCTAACCTGGCCGCAGATGTGGTTAAGACGATGCCCGAGTCCCTGGTAACGGGCGTGTACTATGGCTGGGCGAATGTCGACTCCGGCGATGTCCACAAGATGGTCCTCAGCGTGGGCTGGAATCCCTACTTCGCCAACAAGGAGAAGAGCGTGGAGACGCATATTTTGCATGACTATAACTGTGATTTGTACGGCAGAACTTTGAAGATCTGCATAGCGGCGTTCTTGAGGCCGCAAACGAACTTTAACTCGCTGGATGAACTGATCAAGGCTATCCGGGATGATATTGAGGTGGCCAAGCAGAAGCTGGAAGAGCCAAATTATCTGGCACTCCGAGAGGCTCCGTTCTTCAAGAAAAACTGAAGAGTTTCCTTTAGATTTAGCTTTGTTCACGTAAGATTTATCTTATCATTAATGAGAAGAGTTCAAATTTTTGAGATGCACGTACTTGACAATACCATGTACTTAAGCTAAACACTTGAATACAATATTTTATCAAGCTGGAAAATCGCATTTTCTTGGCTTCCCTTGACTGCTGGTGCGGGAGCGGGACAGACTCGATGACCCTGAACACGCCACCTGTTGGCGAACAATCTCCCAGAAATGCAACCATGTGGGCGATCTCAGCTCTTATCGATTACCCGATCAATGCAACCGCGCGTGAGTGTGGGCTGCCTTGTACGTGTGTGCGTGTGGTCCGCTTCGCGTGCGAAGCGTGTTTACGAAAAAGACTTTTGCATATAAAACATTTGCGTAAATCAAAAGGTAAAACAGAACCAAGCCAGAGCTTAAACCACTCTTACACTCGAACTACCCGCAGCCGCCCAACTGCAACATGTCAGCCAGCCAGCAACAACCCCAGCCGACTGCTGCGCCAGCGTCGCAGTCGCAGCAACATGTGCCCGAAATGCCACAGGTGGTTGCCCACCAAGAGCAAAACCCTCTCGCTCTTGCGCCCACCTCAATTAGCGAGAGCAAAGAGCTCACCGGCCTGACCCACGAGTGCGGCGTGTTCGGGGCCATTGCCTGCGGCGACTGGCCCACCCAAATCGACATCGCTCACGTGATCTGCCTGGGCCTGGTGGCCCTCCAGCACCGCGGCCAGGAGTCGGCCGGCATAGCCACCAGCGAGGGCAAGTGCTCCAAGAACTTCAACGTCCACAAGGGCATGGGCATGATCAGCACCTTGTTCAACGACGACTCCATGAAGACGCTGCGCGGCAACCTGGGCATAGGCCACACGCGCTACAGCACAGCCGGCGGCTCTGGGGTGGTCAACTGCCAGCCGTTTGTGGTGCATACAGCCCATGGGGCTTTGGCTTTGGCCCACAACGGCGAGCTGGTGAACAACGAATCTCTGCGGCGGGAAGTGCTGGCCCGCGGCGTCGGCCTGTCCACCCACAGCGACAGCGAGCTGATCGCCCAGTCGCTCTGCTGCGCCCCCGAGGACACCTCCGAGCACGACGGCCCCAACTGGCCGGCCCGCATACGCCACTTCATGACGCTGGCCCCGCTCTCCTACTCCCTGGTCATCATGCTCAAGGACAAGATCTACGCCGTACGCGACACCTACGGCAATCGGCCCCTGTGCATTGGCAAGATCGTCCCCATCAATGCGGGCCATGCGGGCAACAAGGCGGACACCCCAGCCGACGGCTGGGTGGTGTCCAGCGAGAGCTGCGGGTTTCTGTCCATTGGCGCCCGCTATGTCCGTGAAGTGAAGCCCGGCGAGATTGTGGAGTTGACCCGCAGCGGCTACCGCACGGTGGACATTGTGGAGCGGCCGGACTTCAAGCGCATGGCCTTCTGCATCTTCGAGTACGTCTACTTCGCCCGCGGCGACAGCATCTTCGAGGGCCAAATGGTCTACTCCGTGCGCATGCAGTGCGGCCGCCAGCTCTGGCGCGAGGCCCCCGTCGAGGCGGACATCGTCAGCTCCGTGCCCGAGTCCGGCACAGCCGCGGCCCATGGCTATGCCCGGGAGTCTGGCCTGGAGTTCGCCGAGGTCCTCTGCCGCAATCGCTATGTGGGCCGCACCTTCATCCAGCCCTCCACCCGCCTGCGGCAATTGGGCGTGGCCAAGAAGTTTGGGGCCCTGTCGGAGAACGTGGCCGGCAAGCGGTTGGTCCTGATCGACGACTCGATTGTGCGCGGCAACACCATCGGCCCGATCATCAAGCTGCTGCGCGATGCCGGGGCCCGCGAGGTGCACATCCGCATAGCCAGCCCCCCGCTGCAGTATCCCTGCTACATGGGCATCAATATACCCACGCGCGAGGAGCTGATTGCCAATAAGTTGGACGCCAAGCAGCTGGCCCGGCATGTGGGCGCCGACTCGCTGCAGTACCTCAGCGTGGCCGGGCTGGTGCAGGCGGTGACGCTGAAGATGGAGGACGGCGGCGGCGACCGGAAGGCCTCCTCCGGCCATTGCACTGCCTGCCTGACGGGCGAGTACCCCGGCGGGCTGCCCGACGAGTTGAGCTGGTAAATCAGCCGCCTCACGCACTTTCCGTTTCCACGAACAAATTCCAAACCGGCCCACCCACTCGACAGACAAACGACTATGAGAAATTTCCAGTATCAAAGCCTGCAGAGCGCTGCCTTCGGTCACAAATTGCATACTCTTTTCTATACTTTCCTGCGTAGCTAGTAAGTGAATTATGTGCCTCAAAGAAAGACAATTAGAATGTACAAAGAATTTCCACCCAAGCGGGCGCTCGTGTTGTTTTGGGTGAAGGCCAAGTGAGCGGGCGTCACGGCCCATTGGGGCGGCCGTGGGGCTTCAGGTTTCCAGCAGCGTCTCGAAGTCTTTCAGCTCCAACTCCCGCTCCATGACCTGGGCGTAGAGGTTGTCCAAGGTGTCTTGCATGCGCTGCTTGAGCGTGGCGTTCTGGATGGAGGCGATCTCGGCGAACTTCTGGGCCTGCTGGGCCTTCAGGTCGCTGATTTCCCGCCTCAGCTGGCTGATCTTGGCCAGCACCTGCTCGCGGTTGTACTGCGGCTGGGGCTCATCGAAGTCCATGTTCTCGAACTTTGAGCCGTCGTAGAAGCCGCCCGGGGCCGCCAGATTCGAGCTCGAGCTGGCCGCGCTCAGCTTGGGGCTGCTGGTGGTCTCGCGGGCGAACTCGTTGCGGTCCATTTTCATGTTGGCCGCGCCGGCGCTGGTGCTGGCGGCAAAGAAGTCGGACATGTGGGAGTCGTCTGCAGACAGGCGCGAGGATTCTTCCAGCTCGTGGCGCTGGCGCCTTGGGTCGTTGGGCGGCTCGTCCTCGTCGTCTGTGCTGGAGACTTCCTCGCCGAAAATGTCGTGGACAGCCACGCCCACGTTGGGGGCTCGCGGGGCCATGTAGTCGCGGGTCTCGTCGTCGTCGGACTCCACATTGATTTCCCGCTGGCTGTCGTTGAGAGTCTTGTCGCTGGCATGCATGGTGTCGTCCTGCAGGTCGTCCTCGTGGAAGGCCTTCAGGCCGGACTGGTCGGGGTCATCGCCGGGCTTCTCTTCTTCGTTGATGATCTCGTAGTCCACATGGACGGCCTCGTTGTCTATGCGCAGGAGATGCTTGACTTCCTTTTCGATCTCCGGGGCCTCGACGTTCTTCTTTTTCAGAGTCTTGCGGAAGCGGCGCTTGCGGACGTTCTTGCAGGGCGGAGTGATGCCGTGGGGCCATAAATACTTCTTGTCCACTTTGTTGGGATCCTTCTTCTTGTTTTTGTTGGGCGACTCCTTCTCGGTCTCGTCCTCGGGCTCTGTCTTGCAGATTAGCAGCTGGCAGATGTCCGCGGACTTGTAGAAGCTTTTGTTGTCTATGGTCTTGTAGCTCTCTGTGACTGTGGGCAGGTCGACTAGCTTGGCGTACAACATGCTGTCGTCTAGGGTGACCTCGCCGTAGCGCAGGTCCTGGTCCAGTTGCACTGTCAGCCGGTGCGCCACAGTTCCCGCCTGGATGGCTTCATGGACGCGGTCCGCGTATTCCTGGGGAAGGGAAATGTTAGGGCTGCTCAGGTGATAAAGATAATGTTACTTACCTTTGGAAAACGCATGATAAGCTGGCTTTCGAGCTCCACTCCATCATCGCGGGGTTTGTGTTCATTTAGCTTGGCTTTGTCGGTCTTTTTCTCAAACATTTTTACAAGTGCTTTGCTGTTCTTTTAATTCTTTCTGCGGGCAGGGTTGCCTTTTATCGGTGTCATCCGGCAGGGTTGTATTTTTAACGCACTCGATACCTCAAAGCAGCTCTGTCTGAAGGTGCTATAAGAACTATCGATATACAGAAATAACCACCCTGGTCTGTCAAATTTTTTCGCCGTGGTCATTTCTAATAACATAAATTAAAGTCCATTTTCCTTGCATTTATAACTGAAAACGTGTTAATCATATAAGAATTAGGTAACCTCTATTAGGACCACTCAGCCAAAGCAGAACACAATGCGAGGCGCACAGATTCATACCGGTGCGCTCCTCGCGGCCCTCCTAATTCTACTCGGCACCTGCACCAATGCCCTCTATGAGGACCAGATTAAGAAATTCGACTGGTGAGTTGGCCTTTTGTTACTTATTTGCATACACGTAGTCTTATTGGTTCTTGCGCAACAGGCGGAGCCAGCATATAGGAGCCATCAAGCACGCTTTTGCCGATCTCAGCCATTTCCAGCCGCGTCTGCTGGTCAGCACCCACGAGCAGGTGGTGGCCTCCATATGCCCAAAGAGCGGTGAGATCATTTGGCGCCAGGTGCTGGAGCAAAAGGCCCGCGGCGACATTAAACTGCTGCAGGTGAGCGGCTTTGCCGACGACAGCAGCGACACGGCCGCCGCGCCCATGGGTTCCCATCTCGGCTTCGATATGCTGACTGTCCAGGGCCATGCCCCGGCCTTGGTGCGTGGCTGGAACTCCAATATCGGCACCATTGAATGGGAATGGTCACTCATGCCTCTCAACACAGAACGAGCTCAAGATGCCATCTGGTTCTACCACAATTCCCTGCTCTACCACGTGGTCCCCGTCTGGCAAAGCCACCTGGAAGTGACCCCCTACTTCGCCACCTCGGGCCACTCCACCTCCACCACCTCGAAGATCATTGCCGGCTGGATCAAGCCCGAGAACTGCCTGCTCAGCGGCACCTTCTTCGTCTGCCTGGACAACAAGCAGGCCATCAGCGTGGACGTCGTTTCCAAGAGCGCCCAGATCATTACCACCGCCCTCGACTCCGAGGTCCTGGACAAGCCCACAGCTCTGGCGGTAAGCCATCATTATCTTCTGTTTACCGCTTGCTAAGTCTTCTCCTTCCAGGGTTTGAACGGCGTGCTGGTGATCAACCGCCAGCTGGTGAGCGTGAACCAGAACCAGGCCGTGTGCAAGGACCTCGCCAGCTCCAGCTTTGTGCTGGGCAGCTTCAACAGCCGCAAGACTATAGCCTACGCCAATCTGGCCGATGGCGTTTTGAAAATCAATGCCGTCTACGCGGACAACTGCGCTCCAGTGCCGGAGCTGGACCAGATACTTCAGTTCCCCACGGAGTACGGCCAGCCTACCCTGCGCTCCTTCGACTGCAAACTGAAGCGCAATCCCGACGGCAAGGGCTGCCTGTTCCTGCTGGACACCACCTCCGAGTCTGTGGTGGCCGTGCAGCAGAGCAAAATCCGCTGGCTGCGCGAGGAGTCCCTGGCCAATGTGATTGACACCCAATTCATCGATCTGCCCCTCACCGACACCGAGGGCACTCTGGAGAACGAAATGAAGGGCAAGGCGGGTAAGTCTGAATCCAGAATTAGCTTAGGCAATTAATCACTTTCGCACAAAACCAATCCCACTGCTTCCGTTAGTGGAATCCACTGGCTTCGAGAGTAAGTCCACTCACTGTCCTCTGCCCCGGCTCCTTTGAGTTTTTGATGGAACTTTTCGCTAATCGAAGGTCCTCTCTTTCCTTAGGTGACATTGCCAGTGCCTTTTTGCGCCGCATAACCACGCAGGCCATCCAAATCAAGAGCCTGTTCCTGCATGTGATTGGCCTGGGACCCCCGCCCACGGACACCCAGCGGGCTGGTTTGGTGCGCGACTCCTTCGGCCTGCACAAGATGCTGGTGCTGCTGACCCGCAGCGGCAAGATCTTCGGCATCGACAACGTTTCCGGCAAGCACCACTGGAATCTCTACCTGCCCCAGGCCGCTGGCTTCGACAACGCCGAGCAGATGCGTCTCATTGTCCAGCGCACCTCCAAGCATTTCCCCCTCCAGCCGCTCTGCGCCATTGTGGCCAAGGATAGGGTAGGTGGCTGTTGACCAAGCAGATCTCAGTTTATTAATAGATCCTTTCTCCTCTCCAGACTCACGGCCAAGGCCTCATCTTCCGCTTCAATCCCATCACCGGGCGGGCTGCCGAGGGCGGCCTTTTGCAGCTGGACTACAAAATCAAGCAGCTCTCGCTGCTGCCCGAGACCGAGCAGGACTATGTGAAGGGCATTCTCATCCTCGACAGCAGCAACCAAGTCCACGTCTACCCCAAGCAGGCCACCCAGCTGGTGAGTCCCAAGCCTCCACTGCCAGCCAATCACTCACTCTCTTCTGTCCCCCGCAGGCCCATGGAATGTATTTGTACACAGCGGATGTGAAGACCTCAGTGCTCAACGGCTACCATGTGAAATATGCGGGCGGGGTAAGTTTCGCTGGCTGCTGATTAAAGTCAATTTACGAGTGTTTTTGCTGGCAGCTTTTGGCGACCACGGAGATCTGGACTGTGCGGCTGGGCGGGCACAACGGCGAGCAGCAGATTGTGCGGGTGGCGGCCAAGAATCCCATTGAGCATGTCCACTCCCAGGGCCGTGTGCTGGGCGACCGCTCGGTGCTCTACAAGTACATCAACCCCAACCTGGTGGCCTTCGTCACCCAGGCCCCCGACCTGCACCACAAGAGTAAGCAGGACCCCCGAGATGCCTAGGCTTCCTACTCATTTCCTTGTATTTCTTAGCTGTTTTGAATTTGTACCTGGTGGACGTGGTCTCGGGCTCTGTGATCTTCTCGATGACCCACCGCAAGGTGCGCCTGCCGCTCCACATTGTCCACTCCGAGAACTGGCTGGCCTACTCCTACTACAACGACAAGGTCCGCCGCACGGAGATAAGTAGGTCGACTGGATATTTGCCATTTAGCCAGGCTATTCATTCCTTTTCTTCTCCTAGCCACCATCGAGCTGTACGAGGGGAAGGTGCAGGCCAACAGCAGCGTGTGGAGCTCGCTGAAGGCCCCGCCCATGCCGCTGATCGAGCGCCAGTCCTACATCATTCCCACCGTCGTGGAGGCCCTGCGCGAGACCATCACCGAGCGCGGCATCACCAACAAGCACGTTTTGAGTAAGTAGCTAAAAAGACAGACAGACAGGCTTGTAATTCAATCCGTCCACAGTTGGCACGGCCAGCGGGGCCATCATTGAAATGCCTTGGGCGCTGCTGGACCCGCGGCGGCCCATTGCCTCCACCACGCAGGGACGCGAGGAGGGCGCCATTCCCTACATACCGGAGCTGCCTATGCCGACGGAGAACTTCATCAACTACAACCAGACGATTGCCCGTCTGCGCAACATTTACACCGCGCCCAGCGGTCTCGAGAGTACCTGCCTAGTCGTGGCCACAGGCTTAGGTGAGAGTCCTTCCTCCTGCTGCGGTTTTATTGGTAATCTGTCTGTTTTTTAGATTTGTTTGTTACGCGCGTGGCTCCTTCGAAGACGTTTGATCTGCTGAAGGAGGACTTTGATTATATACTGATTTCTATAGTCCTAGTCGCGCTCACCTCGGGCTCGTTGATTGTTAAGCATTTGTCCTCGCGCAAATTGCTGAAGCAGGCGTGGAAATGAGCGCGTTTTTTAGATGAGTAATTAAATTTACGACGACCAAACCAAACAGCAGAGGCAGCAGCAGCGTAGGACGAAGGTTAAGGAACGTAATTTTAATAGCAGCATTGAATATTATAAAATTTAAAGATTAACTCAATGGAGGAAGCATTTGTCGCCATTTAAGTCTAGGCAAATATCTATTTATGAATGAAACTCGCCGCTCACCACAAAGTGCGACCGAGTATCCTTTTTGTTCCTTTTATGTTTGATTTCTTTCACAAAAGACGATGAGTAATTTTATTAAAGTATTTGAAGGGAATTTAAAAAACGCGGAGTTTCTTCGGGGAAACAGGGCAACAGATGGCGCCAGGGGCATGCAGAGTTAAATTATCGCTGTTCTGTAAAAATCAACCCTGGTTAACATTTTCTGTTAGCAGTGAATGTCAACGCGCCCAGTGAACGGCAAATCAATCAGCTGTTGCCGCTGGCTCGACTAAAATGGCGCTGCGTGTTTTTGGGGCCAATTTAATAAAATCTAACAGAAATCTGCTGCAAAATGCCTGCAAACTCAATGCAGTGCCCTCCGCCCAGCCGGTAAGTAATTTAACCATCATCGCATCCACCAGAAACGCTTTAATCCGCTTAAATCTTCTCTCCTCCACCGGCCGCCTGCGTTTGCATAATCAGACGCACGCCTACGCCACCGAGGTAACGGTGCAGGCTACGCCGGCCGCTGTCCAGAAGCAGAAGGTCAGCAAGGCCATGAAGGCTTACCTGGAGCGGGCCCACGAGCACGACGAGTTCATGAAGACCCAGAAGTTGGAGTTCCAAATCGGCAAGCGGCACTTGGCCAACATGATGGGCGCCGACCCGGAAACCTTCACCCAAGCGGACATTGATGTGAGTGGAGGTCACCAGCAACTGAAAGGAAAACTCATTTGTTATGTTTAGGAGGCGATTTCGTATCTGTTTCCCTCGGGCCTGTACGACAAGCGGGCCCGGCCGGCCATGAAGAGCCCGGAGGAAGTGTTCCCCGCCCGCAAGGCGGCCGAGTTCGACGAGACGGGCCGTCCATTCCACTCGATGTTCTACACCGGCAAGCCCAACTTCTTCCAGCTGCTACACGTGGGTATATCGGGCTTCCTTGAATGACAGTTGCTTATAACCTTCCTTCTTCCTCCAGGATATTGTCCAGCAGACCAACAGGCTGTACGAACTGGAAGAGCGCATGCTGCGCCGCGGCAACAAACCAGATCCCAATCAGAAGCTGTAGGTTTTTCCGTCCATCGACTTTTTCTCCGTTTCTCAACTTCTTTTCCCCCCAGCGAGATGGCTGGGTTCCAACTGCTGCCCAAGGAGCAGCTGGAGACGCTGCTGGTGGAGACCATTGCCGACATTGAGTACACAAACTTCACCAACACCATGGAGCGCCTGATCGCCTCGCCGTATTCGTACAAAAGCAAAGACTTCATCGAGCGCTTCTTAAAGCCCCTCATCGACCAGTCCAAGCAGCTGCAAGTGCCCAAGCCCAAGATCGACGAGCAGGGCCGCCAATTCATCACCACCTACGGTGAGTCTGCAACTCCTTTAAAAGAAGCCTTATTAATTATCCTGTTGGCTTGCTTAGAGTGCCTGCGCAAGACGGCGCGAGCGGATGTGACAGTGCGCCTGCCGGGCAATGGGAAGATCACGATCAACGGCCAGGACATTTCCTATTTCGACAACGAGCAGAGCCGCGAGCAGGTGAGTCAAGTCCGTCCGCTTCGATCGCATAATGTGTGGGTTTATATTCTACGCATACAAATGTTTATAAATAATTGATTTAAACGACAACGCCAAACAACAAAAACACAGCCAGATTTCACAAAAAAAATAACAAATCGATTAAAATCCGCTCGCTGGCTCTTATCGATTTGCGCTTACCACAGTTTCGGTTTCGATAATTTCTAACGGGCTGTCATCGGTTCGGGTCTACCACAGTTTCGATAATTCCTAACGCGCTCTCTCCATTGTCCGTTGTTGTTGTTGTTGTGGCGCTTGCCCGTCGCTCGCTCTCCTCCTTCTATTTTCTAATATCTACATATATATCGTATAGCTATGGGTGGCCAGGGTTGCCACTATAATAGGGGGTGGGGTGGGGTTGTCTATTTGCGTAGGTTGTTCTTCTGCTGATTGGAAATCACCAAGAGCAACTTGTCAATCACTTTGCTGGCCTGCTGCTGCTGGGAGAGCAGGACCTGCTTGAGCTCCTGGATCTCCTGGGTGAGGAACTCAATGCGATCGGCGTTCTCGTCGATTTTGGTGGTCAGCGTAGTCAGCTGCGTGGAGTCCGGATCCTCGCCCGGCAGCACATACGAGGCGCTCACATGCCCGTTGTTGTTGTTGTATTTGTTCTTGTACGACAAATAGTTCTCGGCCGGATTCTTCGAGGACACCGTGTGCCCGAAATGCTTCCGCATCTTGCCCACCTCATAGGCCTTCATCAGGATGTCGCGCGGCAGCCGCTTCTCGCTGGGATTCAAGGGCTTCACGCACAGGACCACCCGGTAGGCCTGCGGCGAGACCAGCGCCGTGTAATGCAGCAGATTCCTCAGCCAGGTGGGCAAGTAGCCGTTGAACAAGGCCGACTCAATGTACGAAATCAGCTTGGTCTGGCGCACCAGCTTGGACAGGCCGGCGGTCTTCTTCAGTCCCTGGATGTCATGGACGGCTATGCCCACCAGCAGGTTCATCAGGATGATCGTAACGAAGAGCAGGAATAAAACGAAAGTGATCTGGGCGCTGACCTCGAGCAGAAAGGGCGGATCCTTGCCGTCCGGGTCGTTGATGAGCAGCGACAAATCCTGCTCGCCTATCATCATCACCAGCACTGTTATAAAACCCATGAAGGGATTGGCGAAGGACGAGGACGAGGGGAAGATCACACAGAAACTGATGGTGAAGCCAATCAGCATGCAGGAATAGGCCATGAACAGCTTGGCGAACTCGCCCTGGACCCGCGTGTACATGGCCACGTAGACATCGAAAACCGGAAGCTGGCCGATCATCAGCATGAGATTAGTCCATCCTAAAAGGACGGCAAAGGCGCCTATGTGGTTCTGGAAGGTGTACGTCTGCTTGGTGTAGATGTAGGAAATGACGAAGACGCTGGTGATCACGAACCACTCCATGATGTTCTCCACCTGGGTGACGTAGTGCCGGAAGGAGGAGTAGCCGGTGATGCCGTAGAGCTTGCGGAAGATCTCGACGATGGTGATGGCCACCAGGACCCACCACTGCATCTCCATGACAAAGGGATTGTTGCGCAGCATGTCGCCCAAAATAGACTGCTTCTGGCAGAGCTCCTGGGCCTGGATGGTGGTGTTGTCGTCCTTGCTGCCATTGTAGCAGTTGTGGGCCAAGGCCGTCAGCACGTAGAGCGTGAGGAAGAGCACAAAACTAAAGCAGAAGATCAGGCGACCAATGTAGTACTTGCGGATCTTGCCCCACTTGATGTAGAGGAAGGAGGAGCAGAGCGGATGCTCGAGGATCTCCTTCTGGCCCTCGTCCACGAAGGTGTTGAGATAGCTGATCTCCCGCGGGTGGCAATGCTGCAGCAGCTGGCGGAAGTCCAGCTCCAGCTCAACCTCGCGGTTCACCGGGTCCTGCGAGTGGTGCAGGGTGATGGCCGCGTCCAGCTTCTGCCTGATCATGGCCACCGAGGCCGGAGTCTTCCTCGTAATCACATTCAAAGCGGAAGTGCCCTTCTTGGATTTGGTGGTCACATCGGCTCCATGGAAAATCAGCATCTCCACGCACTGCACCAGCCCGTCCAGGGCGGCCAAATGCAGGGCCGTGAAGCCGTAGATGTCCTTGTGGTTCACATTGGCCCCCCACTGGATGAGGGTCTCCATGATGTCGTAGGCATTCTCTGATTTACCCACCGCTGCATGCAGCGGCGTGCGATGGTCAAAGTCCTCGGCATTGGCGTCGGCGTTCCCGTTGCGCAGCAGCGACTCCACGCACTCCAGGCTGGAAGTGCGCGCGGCCAGGTGAAGCGGCGTGAAGCCGCGATGATTCTTCAGCTTGGCATCGGCTCCTTTGGCCAGGAGTAAATCCACACACTCCACGTTGCCCTCGTCGGCCGCCAAGTGCAAGGCCGTGGACTCCTTCTCGCGTATGCAGATCCTCACGTTCGGATCCGCCTGCGGGGCATTCAGCAAGGCCTCCAGGCATTGCAAATTCCCCAGATCCGCCGCCAGGTGTATGGCGTTGGTGCCATTCGGCTTGAGGGAGTTCACATCCGCCCCCTCGCTGATGAACAGCTGCAGGCACTCCAAAGCATTCGAGCGCACCGCGCAGTGCAGCAGGCTCTCCTCGCAGTTCGGCTTGTTGGTGTCCACGGTGATGTCCGCGCCATTGTTGATCAGGAACTTGGCTGCCTCGGCTGCGTTGCCAAAGGCCGCGCAGTGCAGCGGCGTGTAGCATTTGGACTGCAGGTTGACGTTCAGCCCGCGGCCCACCAGCAGGCCCAGGGTGGCCAGGCAGTTGCTGAAGGCCCCCAAGTGCAAGGCAGAGAAGCCGTTCTGGTCGCAGTAGAGCAGATCGGCCCCGATCTCCAGGAGGCTGGCCAGCAGGTCCCAGCGCTTGAGGAAGGCCGCCCACAGGTAGCTGAGGTTCTTCTCCAGCTTCGAGGCGGACTCGAAGTGGGCGGGCAGGCTCTCCACCACCACATTGCCCTGCTCGATGTCCTCGAGGAAGCGCACGCGGCCGGCCGATCCCTTCATCTGGTCTATCAAACTGATCCTCAGGGTGTCATTGCAGATTTGGACGCTGAGCTCGCTGGTGGGCTCCTCGAAGCTGTCGTACATGCTGGGGGCGCTCTCCGCCGGGGGGGAGGGTCCGCACTCCATGTACTCGAATTCTCCGGCTGCCGTGGGGTACTGGGCCTCGATCATGGCGTCAGTGTTGTTCCGCCATCGCACCATCAGATTCGGTGGTATCGATTTGAACCTGGAAAACAAACAAGTGAGCGGCTCGCTTTGTTGTCCATTCGACTTTGAAATTATGCAGCGGGGGAGGGGGGGAGCTTACAAGGCCTGCAGCCAAGTCCATGGATGTTGCCAGTTCGCCAAGGGACTGCGTGCGAGTTCCAATTTCATGGACACCAACGCTGACTCGGGGCGGGGGGAGGCTTCGACTTGGCACAATGGAAACGGGCCCCGGGAAATGCAACAAAAACCCACGAAATTTTCACTTCCGTTTCTCTCGCTCGCCCGCGCGCGGGGGATGCTGTATTGTTGCCTGAACTACGAACGCGTCGCTGGGTGTGGCAGGGGCTGCGGCGGGGGGCTGACTGATTTTTTTTGTTTGTTCTCGTCGCGGGGGCTCAGGTAGTCGCAGCGCCTAACGCGTCCGTCTTCATTGTTGTTCCGAAATCGACTGAGAGCGCGGCGATTTGGCGAAACCGTAAGCGGTAAACCGTAAAAGCCGTCGATCGTCGGCCAGCGGCGCGCGTGTCGCGGGGGGCGGTAGGCTTGTTGGCCGACGACGGCGGGGGCGGGAGCGACCTGAAGGCGTGGCTGGTGCTCATGTGATCCTTGTGAAATCGGCTGATTGTCGCGGCGGCCTCAATGCATTCCGCGAATTGCAAGCGAAAACAAGAAAGAAACAGTTGCCCAGCTGTCCGTCCCGCCGTCCCTGAGTTTCTCGATTTCTCGGCCGTCTCATCGTCTTTCAAAGTTTTCTTGGTAAACCAAAACAGCTGAGGATTTCAGGCCTTAATCATTCGCAAATGTCCGCCAACTCCAGAACCGAAAGACAGACATTCAATCTGGCTGAGCGAGCAGTTGATTAATCAGCCAGTCGGTCAGTTGGTCAGTCGGTGAGGCGAATCAGTTGACTGAGGATTGGAAGATCGGAAGAAACCTCGGCGATCGTAGATCTATAAATCAGCAGGAGGTGGGAAGCATCGAACGACTCCCAAAGTCAGCTCGTGGGAAATTAGGCAGGAGATCTTCAAGATTCCATCGGCTTCCAACTGATCGTGGAGATCCTAAAAGTCTAACATGGAATCTTCGCTTTTAAAGAGCTTTGAGAAAGACTGAGACCTTTACAGAGAGAGAGAGAGAGAGAGAGAGAGAGAGAGAAAGAGAGAGAGAGAGAGAGATTGTGGAGATCTTCGAACGTGGATCTTCCCTTTTTCAATGAGATTTGAGCACCTTGCGAGAGACTTGATCCATAATTTCTCAGCGATCGTTGACGGAGGAGATCGTGGAGATCTTAGAAGTCTAAGGTGGAGTTCTTGCCTTGAAGAGTCTTGCAAAAGACTGAGACCATTAGATCCATAATTCCCCAACGATTAAAGATTCTCAGCGATCGTCGATCAATCGACAAGGGAGATCGTGGAGATCCCAAAAGTCTAACGAGGAATCCTCGCTTTTTCTAGGAATTTTAAAAAGCTTTGTAAGAGACTGAGATCTTTAGATCTTTAAGTTCCTTACCGATCATCGATCGAGAAAATTAGACAAGAGATCAATAAGATTTCCCTTGTCTACTTTCACCTGAAAAGCGAGTCTCCCAACTGATCGTAGAGATCCTCATCCGATCGCTCTTTTAAGATGATCCTAAGCGTCTTGTGGAAGATCTAAGAGATCTATAAGATCTGCAGACATCTGCCGATCCCTCGCTCTTTGTAAATGATCCGAAGAGTCTTATCAAAGATTTAAGAGTGATCTATAAGATCGCCAGATCTGCAGAGAATCTTCCACTGTAGGCAATCCGATCCCTCGCTCTTTTTAGATAATCCCAAGCTTCTTATGGGAAACCTAAGAGATCTATAAGATCGCAGAGAATCTGCCACTGTGGGTAATCCGATCCCTCGCTCTTTGTATATGATCCTAAGCGTCTTTTGGAAGATCTACAGATCTTCAGAGTTCCTGCCAATCCTTCGCTCTTTTAAGATGATCCCAAGCGTCTTATGGGAAACCTAAGAGCTCTATAAGATCCACAGATCTGCGTCTGCAGAGTATCCAGCGGCTGTTTTGACGGCCGTTGCTGCAGTCTGTCCCCCGCGTCCATGCGTGTGTTTTTTTGGGGCTTGGCCCTGGCAATTTTACTTTGCATACCGGCCTACCAAAAGTAAACTGGGCAGCGCCCCCCATCCCCCTCGACAGCCTTGCTTACCGGTTATTTGCATTATTTTCATTCAGCGGCTGCTCCACTTCGCTTTTGGTCACCACGCTGATCGATCGGGTGGTGCGGCGGGGCTTCGCACTGCCCTCCTTGTAGCCCAGGTTCTCCATTGGTCTTCGGTTGAGATTTCTTTGGTTGCTTGGAGAAATTCAAAGGCCTGCAAAGAAAAAAAGGACAAAAGAATTGCGAGAACAGTTTTTTCTGCTTTACTTGAGGGAAGAACGGACGGCGGCTGTCTGATGGCCGAGGGAAGGGGACTCTGCGCCAGTGGCGTCTTTTTATCTCCCAAAGATCTTTCAGAGATTAAAGAGGGGGCGGGGGGAGGGGCTGTGTTATCTGAAAAGTTGACGGAATAGCGGAGATAAGCAAATCGAGACCAGTGGCAGTTTCGGGCAATCAAAAAGATTATGCGAAAATTGTATAACCTCCCCCCACCCCCTCCACCCAGAAATTCCGCTGTTTCCATTGACTGATTTTTTTGGGTAATTGAAAGCCCATAATTCGCCAGACTAGAGCGAGGGGTGGGGGGTAATTAGAATAATCCCATAAATAAA
Organism: Lissocephala sabroskyi; assembly: GCA_037075105.1. NCBI lineage: Eukaryota > Metazoa > Arthropoda > Insecta > Diptera > Drosophilidae > Lissocephala > Lissocephala sabroskyi. Next base: position 22,520 of record JBAMCP010000341.1, on the reverse strand, counting down.
TTAAAGGTTTTTTTGTCTAACCAATTCCGGGGAATCTCACAAAACAAACCGATTATAAAATATACAAAAAAATTCCCCCCCAAACCGACCGACCAGAAATAAACAACGGATTTTGGACTTTCTCAGCGCGCTGGGCAGAGAAGAACCAAACAAGAAGCGCGCGCGGACAGTTGGACAGACGGGCAGTTGGCCAAATGGACAGACAAACCGGCGAGAGAACGACAATCGGACAGTTGGCCAAATCAACCGCCAAACCGGCAGCGCGACAAAGGGACAGGGCCAGAAATCTCCAGAGAGAGAGAGAACGACAATCGGATAGTTGGGCAGATGGGCAGTTGGCCAAATCAACAGACAAACCGGCGAGAGAACGACAGTCAGACTCTTGGACAGTTGGCCAAATCAACAGACAAACCGGCAGCGCTTTGGACAAATCGAGAGAGAGAGAACGACAGTTGGACACTTGAACAGTCGGGCAGTTTGGAAATTATGCGCTGAAATTAATCAAATTGCCTGGCGTCATAAAAAATAAAATACGAAAAAGATCGTTAGGCAAACCAGTTTGCGTTCGTCATCGTCACCGTCGTTGAGATTCGGCAGTCCGAGGGCTGCTGCTGTGGAGTTGCTAATGCGCTGGGCAAACGCCTACGCTCCCCCACCCCTTTTTCGTGGGTCTTTTGCGTTGAGAAAATTGAGACACAAAAATTCCGAAGGCCGACAATCGATTTAAGGAGCGGGGTGGGGGTAAATTGATCAGACGTTTATCAGGGGAGGGGGTGGGGGGTTGGCAGGCGGCACGCTTTTCATTTCAATGATTGACAAAGCGCCGGCAGCGTTGGCGGCCCGGAAGCGCCATTTTGTGGGACCAACGGAGACGCCATTTTGTCCACTCCCCCACCCCCTCTTTCTGGGGGGCTTTCTGGGACTTTCTTTTGGCGCTCTCTTCGCGCGCTGAATTCCAATCCTCAATTGAATTCAATTTGCTTCGTCGTATTTTTGTTTCCATTGTGCGGCGGCGTCGTCTTCGTGCTCGCCACTGCCACCGTCCAACTGTCCGTGTGTCCGTCGGTGGCGAGGCAACCGCATTTTATGCCCTTGAACCTGAAGCGGTTGAGTCGCCGGCGCTGGTTGCAATCCGCCGTTTGCAACGTTCGCTCGATTGCAATTTGAATGCAATAACGGTAGTCCGGGGGATGGGGGGTGGGGGGTGATGGCGTAATTGAATTTGCTCGGTTTTTGTCAAGCAAATTGAAAGGATAATGCAGTTTCTATGGCCGCCATTGTTTGCCTATTTGTTTGTTTGTTGATCTTCCAACGTCATTTGTCCAACTGCCCGACTGCGCAACTGCCCAAGTGCACCAAATAAGCCTGAGGCGAGGAAAAGGCGATTGCAGTCTTCCCTCCAGTCGGCCCCTCATCTGTCCAACTGCCCGACTGCGCAACTGTCCAACTGCTCAACTGCTCAACTGTCCATTTGTCCAACTGCCCAGTTTTCTTTTACTTGTAAGCGGCTTCCTAGCAGGGCCCGTTGAGCGGGGCCTCCCGGCTGCTGGCCTGCATATTCCTTGGACTCCAAAGGCTCTCGACGCTGGTGGAAATTCCTCGGACTTTTCGCGGGGCACTGGCTGAAATTTTCCGCGACTTGTGGAGGTTTGAGGCGCTCGCCACGACGGCGTTTGATCAACTGATAAAATGAAAAGAACTGCGCCGAAAAATGATTGCCCCGGCCGGGCCGAGCTGATCCGCTGTCGTCGCCGGAATCCTCAACTGTCCGTCCGTCCGGCCCGCGTAAATGAAAGCTCAGATCGCCGCCAAGCTGACAAGCGCGTCGTCTTTATCACTGCGGGCGGTTGGGGGCGGCCGATCGCATGTGTCAAACTATAAAACTCATTTAAATCACAATAAAACCCCCGCCCCCTCCCAGAGGAGATAACTAGAGGATTCCTGGAGGGATCTTTGCCCCACCTGCTCTGAGTTTTGCTGTGAAGTCATCGGCACGCAGATTACCCAAATCCGCGAGGGGGTGGGGGGCCGGTGATTGATCGTCGTACATGTCAATTTTGAGTGGTTTTTGTGTTTGGCTTTTTGTCAATTCGGCAATTTCTCATACTCTTTCCTCGATCAGCGCGGGCTTATCAGCTTAAGGGAAGTCGGGGAATCGTCGGGAGCTCCTCACTCGCTGATCAGTGGGTGGGATTGGAAGAGTCAAAGATCTGACATCCTCTCCCTTTAGAGAGCATCCTTCATTCGTTCTCTGGTTTCTCCCTAGAATTTTCTATAATTTTCTCCCGCTTTGTTTGGTCGGCATTGTGCGGGCTCAGTGGGCCGTGGGTTCCCACGCGAGTTCTCCTCTCTCCCCCCCTCGCTTATTTGTAGAAATTTGGCGACTGTCTGTCCGTCTGTCGCGCCGTCAGTGACATTGTAATTGCGGTTACTCAACGGGCAACGCGTGTGCCGCAGGTCAGCGCAATTAAATCGGAATTTTTACATCACCCGCCTTGAGGAGGCGGCGGGTGTGCAAATTTTCACACTTGGCCAAGTGACATGGCTAAAACAGCTTGGCTGATTGGCCAATTTGCCCCATGCACGACCGGAAAACACTCACCTGGCAAAACAATGAACGCCTCCAGCGCAATCCCAAAATTCATCTGCTTCTGCTTTTTCCAGTTGCTGTTCCCGTTGCACTTCAGCGGAATGCTGGGCAAGGTGGACGTGGAGGCGAACGTGGCGGGCGGCGGCTGCTCGGGCCAGGCCGGGGCCATTCGCTGGGGCATAGCCATGAGCCTGCGCAGCTTCGTCGACCAGGAGATGATCGAGGCCATGCGATTGGGTAAGTCAGCTTAGTTGCTTCCTGTCGTCTATTAATTTGTGTCCTTTTAGCCGGCCTGCTGACGCGCGACTACCGCCGGCGGGAGAGGAAGAAGTTCGGCCAGGAGGGCGCCCGCCGCAAGTACACGTGGAAGAAGCGCTGATTTGTGTTGTCCTTGTTGGCATTTAATAAACGTTGAGGAATCTTACATTTGGTTGAGCGGCCTGAGGCCCAGCAGTTTGAGGCCGTAGTTGAGGGTGCGCTTGGCGGCCGCGAACAGCAGCAGCCGCTGGGCCTGCCGGGAGGAGCAGCTTTCCAGTTTCACAGGCAACAGCTTGAGAGCCCGACTGGTGGCATTGCACAGGCCGAAAAGGTAGTTGACCAGCACGCAGGCCTCCAGCTGGTCCTTGGCCAGCCACACGCTCTGCTCGAAGCGCGCCAGCTCGTAGAACAAATCGAGGGCGGCCTCGTCCTGGGAGAGTAGTTGCCAGTTGGGCGCGAGGCCGGCAGGCGGCGGAAACCTCTCGAGGAGGCTATGCAGGCGGCAGTGGGTGTATTGCAGTTTGATGCCCGTGTCGCCGGCCACTTGGAGGGCCTGCTGCCAGCTGAACTGGTGGTCGCGCTGGCGGCGCTGCTTCAGCACGTTGACCAGGACAGCAGACACGCCCAGGACATCGCACACCTGCTCGTCCTCCAAAGCCTCATTTGAGCGAGTAGCTAAGGGAAAAGGACACTCAATTAGTGGCGGATTGGTTCACAGGCGGCCGACTTACTCTGGCTGGCCTGGCGCTTTTGGCGCATGATGTCCCTGGCCTCGTCGAGGACGTCGCGCAGGAAGACCGCCTGGCCCTGGCGGGTGCTCATGCCGTGGATGCGTCCGAACTTCACATGCTGCATTTTGTCGAGGCTCAGGCTTTCATTCAAGGCGGCTGAGGTGCGGAACAAGGCATGGAAATGGTCGGCCTGCCCGTTGTCCACCACGTAAAGGATGCGGTCGAACTGCAGGCGAGTCTGGCGCTCCAGCAAGGCGGCTATGTCCCTGGCCAAATAAAGAGTGGAGCCGTCGCTTTTGATAATGGGAATGCGGCGTTCGTCGACCTCCACAACCTGCCGGCCGTCCTGCTCAGCCTTCAGCAGGCCTTTGGCCCTTAGCTGATCGAGGACTTGGCTGATCTGCCGCTGGGAATACTGGGATTCCCACTCGTAGCTGTCGAAGTGGACGCCCAGGCGTTCGTAGACCCGACTGAGCTCGTCGACGGTGTACTGGCGGTAGAGCTGCCACTGGCTGGCCATGGCCGAGTCCTCGCCGGCCTCCAGGGCCGTGAAGATGCTGCGCGCCCGCTGGGCTAATTGTGGGTCGCCTGCGGCTGCCTTGTTGGCGGCCACATAGGCGCGGTAGAGGGTTTCTATGGGGGCCTGCTGCATTTGGGCGTCGCTGACGTTCTCCAGCTGCACGCCGAGGGCCAGCAGGCCGAATTGGGTGCCCCAGTCGCCCAGGTAGTTGAGGCGGGTGGTGCGGTAACCCAAATGCTGGTGCAGATTGGCCAGCACGTTGCCAATGATGGTGGAGCGCAGGTGGCCCACATGGAAGGGCTTGGCTATGTTCGGCGAGCTGTACTCCACCACAATATGAGAGGACTGCGCCTCCGGCCGCGCCAGCTCCTGCGGCTGGAGCACTTGAGCTGCGAATTCCTCAGGGCGCAGCTGGAACTCAACGCGGGCGGCATGGCGGCCTTCAGCGGGCACCAAGCGCGTTTTTTCAATGCAGGAATCGTCGTAGCTGAGCGACTCCAGCAGCCGTTGGTGCTCCGCTGGTTGTGCAACCGGCAGAAGCCAGTGGAGGATGGGCTGGGTGGCCGCTGCGACTTGCTGCTTGCGGGCAGGGACTTCCAGCACCTGGCATGAGTCACGCAGGTGCGGCAGCTGCAAAGGGAACAATTGGATTTACCGATTTTTTAAGAAATAAAAGGAAAAATGCTACCTGCTTGCAAATTGCGCGTCTGATGCGTCCGGTGGCCATTGCGACAGTCTGGCAGCTCCGACACAAGCCGGTCCAGGGCTGGCGCACAGCCGCTTTCGATAAATTAATCGCTCTGGCAGCGCTGACTGCAGCCAATCAGCTGTTCGCTTTGTTGTGGTCGCTGCAAATTCCGACGAAGGCCCACGCCCGCTGGAAAAAATAAAAAATTTCCACAAAAATGCATCAGGCCTACAACGTCCGATCGATCCTCAAGCATGGCGTGCAAATCGAGTCCATTGCCGCCTACGGTGAGTATTAGGCTGTCCAGCAGTCGCAGCAACTTTGATGATTTGCTTGTTCTTGCAGGAAGGAATGTAATCCTGGGCAACAAAATGGGCCAGCTTATTATGTACAAAGTGGACGCCGGCGGGGGCCTGGACATGCTGAACTTTAAGAACTTCAGCAAGAAGCCCATCGTCCAAATGGAGGTGGTGCCGGAGGAGAGCCTCCTGTTCGTCCTCACCGACCAGATGATCCACGTCTGCGACATGAGCAACTTCGTGTTGATTCCGAATCCCAACAGCGAGAAGATCAAGTCAGCGGACACGCGCGGCTGCTCGCTCTTCGCCATGGACGTGAAGACCGCCGAGTCCACCACTGGGAAGGTGGCCACCGTCATCAGGATGTGCTGTGCCATCAAGCGGCGCCTGCAGTTCATCTACTGGAAGATCAACGAGCATGTCCTCAAGTCTTTGGAGTACAGCATCGAGCTGAAGGATGTGCCGCGCGCCCTCTGCTGGGTGGACGACGTCGTCTGCGTGGGCTACAAGGACGAGTACGTCGTCTACAATGTAAGACAGATTATCCTTCTGTTTCTAGAGGTTTCAAAGGTTTCCTTACAGATCTCCAGCAAATACCCCGAGAAACACGAGCTGGTGGTGACCACGGCCAGCGTGGATCCTTGCATCAGCCTGCTGCGGGACAACAAGCTGGCTGTGGCCAAGGACGACTACCTGGTGGCCTCGGACCTCAACCAGTACGACAAATCCGTGGCCCTCATCAATGAGAACTCCCTGAAGCCCTTGCGCTGGTCCAGTCCCCTCATGGGCTTCGGTAAGTTCAGTCCTTTGGGTTCCTAGCTCCTGCTGAGGGTTTCTCGTTTACAGTATGGGACGATCCTTATGTGATTGGCCGCATCCACAGCGCCATTGAAGTGCGCAGTCTCGTGGGCAAGGACACTTTGGTCCAGAGCATTCCCGAGCTGGCCAAGGTGAGGTTCCTGGCGCGCTCCGAAAAGGGCACAATTTTCGCAGCTGCCACCTCGGAACTGTGGTGCCTCCAGCTGGCCGACATACCCGAGCAGCGGGTGCATCTCGTCCAGCAGAAAAAGTTCCAATTGGCCATTGAATTGACAGTGAGTTGAAGGTCCTTCCATTTCCAGCAATCCTCCTGATTCTTTTGTTCCTCCAGCGCATTTCGGACGAGAGCCCGGAGACGATCCTGCGCACGGTGCGGGACATCCACGTGCTGCATGCCAAGGAGCTCTTTACGGCCAAACAGTTCCCCGAGGCCATGAAGGAGTTCGAGTTGGCGGCCATCGATCCCTACGATGTGATCCGCTTGTTCCCCACGCTGGTGCCCGAACAGAAGCCTTCCGATGATGTGGCTTTGGCCACCACCAGCGCTCCGCCGCTGGAGGATGTGGACCTGGAAAACGCCTACATGGCGCTCATCCAGTTCCTGGTCCTGGCCCGCCAGCGCGAGGTGGCCAAGCTGCCCAAGGGCAACTCCAAATCGCTCCTGGAAATCATTGACACCACGCTCCTCAAGTGTTATCTCCAGACCAACGACCTGCTGGTGGCTCCGCTCTTGCGCCTGCGGCAGTGCCACTTCAAGGAGTCCGAGAAGACGCTGCGCAAGCACGACAAACTCTCCGAGCTGATTATCCTGTACCAGGTGAACGGCAAGCATGAGAAGGCCTTGGAGCTGCTGAAGTCCCAGGCCGGAGTGGAGGGCTCAGTGCTCCAAGGACGAAAACGCACGATTGCCTATCTGCACGACTTGGGGCCGCGGCATTTGCAGTTGATCTTCGAGTTCGCCGACTGGGTGCTGGCCGAGGAGCCCGACGAGGGGCTGACGATCTTCACGGCCGAGCTGATCGAGGTGGAGAACCTGCCGCGGGCCAATGTCCTGGACTTCCTGCTCAGCAAGCACAAGGGATTGGTGATTCCTTATTTAGAGCACATTATCCACCAGTGGGGCGATACGAATACCCTGCGGCATAATGTCCTGATCCGGCAGTACCAGGAGCAGGTGCAGCGGCTCATGGAGGACGAGGCGAAGGTTAAGGAGCTAAAGGAAATGCGTGGGAAGCTTTACAAAATGCTGGAGGATTCGCAGAACTACTCACCCGATCGGGTGTTGGATGATTTTCCTACCACGATTTTGCTGGAGGAGCGGGCCTTGATTTTGGGGCGCCTGCAGATGCACGACAAGGTCCTGGCCATCTACGTGCAGGTCCTGGGCGACTTGGCCAAGGCCCGGGCCTACTGCGAGCAGCATTATGAACAGGACAAGGACATTTTCCACACCCTCTTGATCACCATCCTCAAGCCTGTCCATCAGCCGCTCTACGAGGGCGTGGCCATGCATCCTGACTTCCTGCGGCCCAACCGCCAGGTGGCCCTCCAGCTGCTTGACTCCTACGCCACCAAAATCAATCCGGCCAAGATCTTTCCTTATCTACCAGACGACCTGCCCATGACCGAGCTGCAGGGATATTTGGAGAAGGTGATCCGCCGGCAGCTGGCCGAGCAGCACCAGCGGCAGATCATGAAGGGTCTGCTGGAGGCCGAGCTGAAGCGCCTGGACGCCGTGGTCCTGTCGCACCAGCAGAAGAGCTTCGAGCTCACCGAGCGCACGGTCTGCCCGCAGTGCCAGAAGCGCTTCGGCGGCCACAATGCGCTCGTCCGCTATCCCAACGGGCAGGTGGTTCATCTCTCCTGTCACAATCGCACCGCCGAGGCGGCTGCCAAGCACTGAACCCCCCGCCCCCTCCGCCATCCACTTGTGATAATAAAATTGCCCCCACAACGAAGACTCCGAAGTTTTTGAATTTCGCGGGCTTCTAACCAAGTTAAGCTGTTTGTGGGCGAGGGGTGGGGGGCGGCTAACCGGTTTGCTGTTTAGTTGGCCGTTGCAAGCGGCCGGAGAAAGCGGCTGTGAGATTCTTGGTTGGTTTGTTGACGTGTGCAGAACGCAAGGTAAACAAATCCGGAATTCATGTGCTGAAAAGAAAAATCTTTGTGAAAATCATGGAAAGCGAGGAAAAGCCCAAGAAACTTACCCGCAGGGATTCCTCCACCACCAACGATGATGAAGAATCCAAAGCGTAAGTTAGGGGAATTAAAAGACTTAGGCCACGAACTTGACTTCACGCCTTCTTTTTTCTGGGTGGGCGTGGCCTTCAGACGCTGGTGGCTGCTGCTGGCGGTTGTCTTTGCCGTCACCTTTGGCACGCGTTTCCACAAAGTCACCGAGCCGGATCACATTTGGTAAGTGGGGTCAAGGGGTCAGGATTTATGTTTGTCCTTTTTTTGATTCCTTTGTGATTGGGCAGTTGGGACGAAACGCACTTTGGCAAGATGGGCAGCTGGTACATCAACAGGACTTTCTTCTTCGACGTCCACCCGCCGCTGGGGAAGGTGAGTGGCTTCTTTGCCCTTCTCCTCCTTGGCTGACCTTTTGACCCTCCGCAGATGCTCATCGGGCTGTCGGGCTACTTGACGGGCTACAATGGAACCTTTCCCTTCGAGAAGCCAGGCGACAAGTACAACGGCACCCACTACGAGGGCATGCGCTATGTAAGTAGATCCTGGAATTACCTCCCTGAGGTCCTTTTTGTATTTTTGTACCCCCTCCAGTTCTGCACCACTCTGGGGGCCTTGATTATACCCATGGGCTTTGATACAGTCCACGATTTGACGCGCTCCCATGCGGCGGCTTTTCTGTCAGCTTCTCTGCTGATCTTTGGTGAGTCCTGTGGGTTAAAGAAATTCTTATAAGTATCCTTTTTCTGTCTTGCAGACGTGGGCCTGCTTACCCTTAATCAATACATCCTGCTGGATCCCATACTCCTCTTCTTCATGATGGCCTCGCTGTGGGGGATGGTGAAGGTGTCCAAGGTCACCCAGCGCGGGGACTCCTACTCCTTTTTGTGGTGGTTCTGGTTGTTCCTCACGGGCACCATGCTGGCCTGCACGATGAGCGTGAAGTTCGTGGGCCTCTTCGTGGTGCTCCTGGCCGGCCTGCACACGGCCACCGAGCTCTGGATTATCCTGGGGGACCTAAGACTGCCAGTGGTGGGTAAACCCACCAAACAACCTAAAAGGACTTCCTTTTTAAAGCTTCTCTCTCTCCCCCGCCAGCTGGAGACCGGCAAGCAGATTGTGTGCCGCGCCCTCACCCTCATCCTTTGGCCTATACTCCTGTATGTCTTCTTCTTCTATGTCCACTTGCGGGTCCTTAACCACAGCGGCAACGGCGATGGCTTCTACAGTTCAGCCTTCCAGTCGCGCCTGATCGGCAACTCCTTGTACAACGCCAGCATGCCCAGGAACGTGGCCTTCGGGGCCCTGGTGACCATCAAGAACCACAAGACCGGCGGCGGTTATCTTCACTCGCATCTGCATTTGTACCCCAAGGGGATGGGGGCCCGCCAGCAGCAGGTGACCACGTACACGCACAAGGACGACAATAACTACTGGCTGGTGAAGCCGGTGAACAGGAAGCTGGGGGCCAAGGAGCTGCTGCTGCTGCGCAACGGGGACCTGGTGATCCTGGAGCATGTGGTGTCCAAAAGGAACCTCCACTCCCACAGCGAACTAGCGCCCATGACCAAGAAGCACTTCCAGGTCACCGGCTATGGCGAGGTGAGTTGGCCTTATCCTGCTGCTTTGACTAAAGGATCTTGCGGTTGCAGGCCGGCCTGGGCGATGCCAATGATGTGTGGCGGGTGTTTGTGGTGGGCGGCAAGGTCAACGAGACGGTGCACACGGTGACCTCTCGCCTGGTGTTCCTCCATTACCTGGAGAGCTGCGCCTTGACCTCGAGCGGGAAACAGCTGCCCAAGTGGGGATTCGAGCAGCAGGAGGTGTCCTGCAATCCCAACATACGCGACGGCAATGCCCAGTGGAACATCGAGGACAATCGCCACAAGCTGCGTGAGTTTTTTTACGCCTCCTCAAATCACAGAATCCCTGACGTTGCCTTTCAGTGCCCAGCGAGAATTTTAGTGTCTATGCGCCAGGATTCTTTGCCAGGTTTCTCGAGTCCCATGCGGTGATGCTGCAGGGCAATGCCGGGCTCAAGCCCAAGGAGGGCGAGGTCACCAGCCGCCCCTGGCAGTGGCCCATCAACTACAGGGTGAGTAGTCCTTCAACCGCCCTTCCAGCCTTTTTGACTTTGAGTTCCCCCCGCAGGGCCAGTTCTTCTCGGGCAGCGTCTATCGGATTTACTTGCTGGGCAATCCGGTGATCTGGTGGGGCAACCTGGTCTTCCTGGGGCTGTTTGTGTGCGTCTTCCTCTGCCAGGCGATTGTGCAGCGCCGTCGGCAGGCTCGTGGCCTGGAGAATGAGGCAACCACCAAGTCCGGCCGCTCGCTGAGGCTGAAGGCCTCCGCCTGGCTGTTCATTGGGTGGTTGCTGCACTACCTGCCCTTCTGGGCCATGGGACGGGTGCTCTACTTCCATCACTACTTCCCGGCCCTGATCTTCAACTCGCTGCTCACAGGTGAGTTCGCCTTGATCCTCCTGCGTCCCTCCTTCTTAATCTTTTCCTCCTGACCAGGCATCATGTTCGACTATTTCAACACGCTGCTTCCCAAGTGGCTGCGGCATATCCTGCTGGGCTCCCTGCTGTCCGGCATAGCCTACAGCTTCCTGATCTTCAGTCCCCTGGCCTATGGCATGTCCGGGCCCCTGGGCCACGAGCCCAGCTCCCCGCTGCACCGCTTGAAGTGGCTGCCGACCTGGGAGTTCTGATTAAACCGCCGGCCGCTGGCCCCTCCTTGACTATATGTACATTTATTGCTGGCTGTGTGGTGGGTGTGTGGGGTGTGGGCGGTTTAGGCCTCCTCGCTGTCGCCGCCGTCCAGCGAGTCGTTGCAGATGGACAAGTCCGACTCGGAGGCCGGGCGGCTGGCCGGCGGCTGCAGCACCGCCAGCGGCAGTGGCAAGGACTGTTTGCTGTCCTCGTTGTCCTCGGGCAACACATTCACAGCCGCGGGCGTGCCACCCGCCGGCAGTTGGCTCTGCCTGATCAGCGCCAGCCGCTGCTGGGTCAACTCCAAGTGGTGCTTGCGCCACTTGATGCGCCGGTTCTGGAACCACACCTTCACCTGGGCCTCGGTCAGCTGCAGGGTGTGGGCCAGGTAGAGCCGCTCCGGGCCCACCATGTACTGCTGGCGCTCGAACTCGGCCTCCAGCCGCTCCAGCTGCTCCGGCGTGAAGATCGTCCTCACCCGCTTGTTCTTCAAGGAGTTCTTCTTGTGGGCGTTTTCTAGGGATGAGAAAAGATTAGTTAAGGATTCCAGAAGGACAAACATTCACCTACCCGACTTGAGCTTCTCGCGCTGGAAGCTGAGGGTGGCCTGCTGCTGGGCGTGCTGGTGGTGGAGCTGCTGGAGGCTCTGCAGGGCGGAGGGGGCGGCATTGGCGGCCGCCACGGCCACCGCAGCTGCAAAGTTCGAGGCCCGCGGATGACCCACTGGCGTGGGCAGGTGGTGGTACCGGCCACCGCCGCCTCCTCCGCTATCACAGTTACTAACGCCGGCTGTGTGGTTGTTGTTGTTGTTGGAGTCCTGGTCGCCGCCCAGGGACAAGTTGATGGCATTGCCGTAGTCGTGGGCGCTTTGCTGCAAACCCAAAATGGCGGCAATGGTGAACGACTTGCCCACGTCCAGGGACGAGGACGAGGAGGCGGAGGCCGTCGAGCAGGCCGAGTGGGCCACGCTGTGGGCGGCCTCAATGAGCTGCGCATGCGCCGGCCCCCCCAGGGGCGGGTGTTGCTGCTGCTGCTGCTGCGGGTGGTTGCTGGTGGCCGAGGGTGGCTGCTGGTGCTGCTGGGGGTGGGGATGCTGCTCGAGTTGGTATGAACTTTGACCCGCCGAGACGGCGGCTGCAGCAGCGGCAGCCGCCAAGGCAGCCGTGGGCAGTCCATGCGGCTGGACCACCTGCTGGCCGTAGGTGGCCGCCGCCGCTGCTGCCGCGCTGGCCGCCGTGTTATGCAATGCCAGGAAGTGTGACAAAGGATTTGCGTGATATTTCGAAGGATTCTGCAACATTCTCGGGCCTTGCCAGAGTCACCACGAGTCCAGGCGCGCCGTCGTCTTGGGCGGTTGGGCTGTCCACGCTCTGCAAATTCCACACAAAGGGAGAGAGTTTGGTTTTAATTGTCTGATTTGCTGCTGCTGCTTAGCCAGCCATGGCCACTTGCAATCCGATCCCGAGACAGGCCAACAGGTTGGGCAGATGACCACACAATCGAGTTGACCGACCGCCCGCCCTCGGCTCCGCCTGCTCTCACCTCAAGTTCATTTACCTAATTGGATTGCCTGGCCCCCCGGCCATTTGATGCCCTAATTGAGAATTTTGTCACCGGGCAGTCGGCTGCGATTGTTGCTGCCGTCGGTTGTGTGGCCTCTCAGCAATGCGACTCCTAAGCAGCCGCAATTTCACACTCGTCTTGTTACCAAAATCCACACGAACTTGCCCCAAACTGCAGTTAATAAATTAATGAGGCAGACTAGCAGAAAGGGAAGCTTGAGAAAGCCAAACAGAGATTAAAGAGGTTCTGAAAGACCTCAAAATAAACGTTAAAATCTTCGTTAAATTCAAACGGGTAAATCTGATTAGGAAACTGTGAAATCTTCTCTAATTAAACGTCCAAAAGTTCCTTAAGGTCCCAGCAGTTCTAAAGGAAAGTTTGGGATTCCTGGTAAGTCTCTTAAAATCAGAGTAAATCCTTCGCTAAATTCAAACGGTTAATGAAGATTAGGAAACTGTGAAATCTTCTCCAATTAGAACTCGAAAAGTTCCTTAAAATCCCAGCAGACTTGGATACTTTGAAAATCTCTTAAAATAAGAGTAAATCCTGAAGTCGGACGGGCTCTTTAATCCAGAAATAAAGACTCATTTGGAGGGCGTTTCTAAACTATAAGAAAGAAGGAAGAAACCTTAAAAGACTCTATATAAGTTCGTTATCTCCTAGAAAGACTCTTAAAAGAAGAGTAAATCCTGAAGTCCGACGGGTTCTTTAGTCCAGAAAAAAGACTACTTTAGAGGTTGTTGTTAAGCTATGAAAAAGAGGGAAGAAATCTTTAAAGAACCTAGAAAAGTTCGGTGTCTTTCAGAAGAAGGTTTCTGGAATTTAGAAACCCAAAAGAAGCGAGAAAACAAGACGAGTAAGCGGTCTCCTAAGGAACCTAAAGTAGTCCTAAATTTAAATTCACAAAAACCGAAAAACCTCTAACAAAAACCTAGGGAACTTTAGAAATTTCTAGGATCCCATTCTTTTCTCTTGATAACTTCACTTCCCGTCGGCAAATTGGCCCCCTAAATTTCACCTCTCCCAACAAACCTTTTCTTTGGGGGAAAAAAAATCCTCTATCCTCCGGCAGTCGATTAAGTAATCCCAGGACTTTAAATATCTTTAAATTTCACACTTTTTTCTGTGTTTTCTCGCGGGCCGACGGCGAAATGCGTTGCCTACATTTGAGCGCTTCGAACGTCGGAACTACCGGGGCCGTAAAACCAAAAACGATGCGGACGCGTTTGTGTTGCAAACTCAACTGAACTCGCAGCGCCAACGACATGCGATTTTTACAATTGCCTGGGTGCCCGCTCAGCGGCAGAGGCAGCGACTGCGGCAGCGCCGCTCGTGTGTGGCAGGCGTTGTGATTTTTCTCATATAAACAAGCCGCCCTGGCCACCCCCCTCGGGCCGGGTTACAGGCAGCGCAGCGGCGACGTCGTCATCATCGTCATTATGGTCGTTTGATTGCCCGGGCAGGCCGTCCGTCCGTCCGCCCGCCACCCTTCACCGTTATATAAAAATGAGAGGCCGCTGCCGCCGCCCCGACCCCCGGGGCGCTGCCTCGGCCGCCTATCAGCAGAGGGCAAGGGCTGCGGCTGCTGCTGCCGTTCGAGGCGAGTGTATGAAATTTATTGAGATTATGAAATAAAATGGGATAATTGGCTGCCGTCCTGGCCGACGGGTGGGTGAGCGAGTGGGCGGTGCGCCAGCAAAAACAAAATGGCGATAATAAATTAATAATTCCCATGATTAAAAACCACAAACGACACGAAATCGCCTAACGATTCATTCCAGAGATTAGAGAGGTGGAGAATCTGAAGCTATAAAGGTTCTTAAAATAGATGTTTAAAGAGGAGGAAGAAAGGAAATGAAGGGACAACTAAGCCCTCAAAAAAAGGATCTAAACTATTTAAGAATTAGGAGCCTTAAGAAAGATAGGAGATCTTATCGTAAGACTTCATCTTACCCAGCAAAAAATAAGAGCTAAACTAGCTGGAGATCCTTATGGAAGACTGAAGATCTCTTTCACATCGGAACCTCTAACCTCCTCTCAGATATCTTGAGAGTCTTGAGGAACCTTATGGGAATTTTGTAATTGCCTTTTCAGGCGCAACTTTCCCAGACATCTTGAAAGAGTCCCAGAGCAATGGCTTCAGAAGACTGAAGATCTCATCGGAATCCATAATAATCCCCTAGATATCTTGAGAGTTCAAAGAAATTTTTAACTGCCTTTTTAAGACAAACTTTCCCAGACTTCTTAAAAAAATCCCAAAGCGCTAGTTTTACCTCTTTTTGGGATCTTTAAAGAAGGCTAAAGATCTCCTTGGAACCCGTCATCCCCTCTTAGAGACCTTAAGAGTCTTTAGAGCCTAACTTTTCCAGACTTCTTAAAAGAATCCCAAAGCATTAGGTAGGTGAGAGTTTTTTCTCTTTTTAGAATCTATAAAGAAGATTAAAGATTTAATTCCTCTTAGATATCTATTAGATTTTAAAGAACTTCTGGGAATATTTAACTTCTCTTCTTCTTAAGAGAATCCCAAAGCGTTAGCCAGCTGAGAGTTTCTCCACTTCTTAGGATCTTGAACCTTTCAGCTCCCCCTAGATTTCTTAAGAGTTTAAAGAACTTCTGGGAATACTTATCTTCTTCTCAAAAGAAGCGTTCTTCTTGGGTTCCCTAGAATCCTCCCTCCCTCTTTCACGCCTCATTGATAAACTAGAATCGCCTGGCAATTACCGCAAAGGCCCAATTAGCGTCATCAAAGTAAATCAATGCGGGAGCCCCGAGAAGAAAATAAATTGTAGAGGCTTGAGAGCGAGAGCGACGTGGGGGGTGGGGGGCAGGACGACTGACTAATCTGAGTGGAGCATGCGTTTTAAAATCACGAAATTCACGAGGAATTCCGGGCTGGAAAACCTCGACGAGCCGCAACGGCTCCATCGGCTGAGGCGTCACGTTTGTCGTTTCAATCATCATTAGCACTAATGTACCCACAAGAATGGCGGGGCCCCTCCCCCCCCCCCCACACAGAAAGAGAGCGGGACCGAGAGAAAAGGACGCACGCAGCGCAGCCGGCAGAGCGCAGCCCCCAGAGGAGCAACGGAGCGACGGAGCAGCCGAGAGCAGCGGGGCGGGGGTCACAAAAATCTCAGTTGAATTGGCCACCCACACACACACACACACACGCACAGCTATATATATGAAGCCGTGGAGTGGGTGAGGGGGGCATGTATTTTTCCTGGGATTTTTGTTTATTTACCGCAATTTTAATATTTTTTGTGCAACTTTTTGGGCTCCCCCACCCCCGGCCCCGTGTGTGTGTGTCGGGGGTTCTGCGCATGTGTCAGTGTGTCTGTGTGGGTCGCTCGGCCGCCATTGTTTCCTCCCCTGGGCCTGGGGCTGGGGGTGGGTGGCTTTTTTGATAAACTTCGCCTGTGATTATGATGATGATGACGTTGGCGTTGTCCTGTTGCTAGCCCGTAATATTTATATTTTCGAAATAAAAATACGTAATAAATAAAAAAAGGACGCAGGCCACAAGGCAACAATAAAACGGCCGCCCCTTCCAGGCGCTTCGGCAAAAGTTTTTTCATTATGAATTATTACATAAAAGCCCCCAAGGAAGCAAGGAGCCGCTGAAGCCGCTCAAACGAAAGACACACAAAAATGCAGCCAAATGAAATTGCCAGGAGCCAGGAGCCTTAGCCAGGCCCGCACCACGGGCCCCATTAGAGCGGCTCAAGTCTGGGCAGCTGGCAACTTGCCCGAATCCGCTCCTGGCACAATAACAGTTACCTTAATGGCGCCTCGAGTGGCGCCTCCAACTTGTTGTGTGCGTTGGTCCTGCCGGCAGGGCCCTCATTTAATGAGAAAATATTTCTATTATCATGGAGAGGCAGCCGGCAAGGAGCTGAAGTTATCCTGCCTCTCGAGGGGCTTCCGCTCGCTCGAGCTGCTTAATTTTATTAGCCGCCTCATCTGAGACGAGCGCAGGCCACACGATGATGAGCAAGCATCCTTTGGCCCCGCCCCCCGCCTTTTCCACAGAAAATGGACTCAAAAATTCGGGCCCGGCTGGCTGGCATTTGTGGTATGTTTTTAATAATGTTGTTTATAATGTCGAATGTTCGTTTTTTATCAGCCGCTTTAATCTCTCGCCTTTTTGATGTTTCCTTTTTTACCCCCCAAAAATACCCACTGCCGATTTGCGTTCGATTCGATTTTTATACCCTTACCCTTGGCATTTATGGGATGTTTTTAATAATGTTGCTTATAATGTCGATTCGTCGCCTTTTTGATGTTTCCTTTTTTACCCCCAATGCGGATTTGCTTCTTGAACAATTCAAGTATTTAATTTTTATACCCTTACCCTTGGCATACCCCAGGAGCCAGAAATATGCGATTGAGGAATCGAAGAAACAGGAAAGGGAAACATTTGAGAGAAATTCGGAGGATAAAAGACTTTCCAGCTGGCTAGGGTATTTGTCCGCTTGCCCATTTGACCATCTGTACTCCTTCGAAAGAGGAAGGGTAAAATTAGAAAGAGAAGAGACAAAACTGAGATCTTTTAAGGCGAACGCAGAAAAGACTTCCTATCCAAATAAATCTCACACCTTATAGATTTCTCTTAATCTCTATAATCTCTCTATCTTTTATATCTGATTCCCCATTTAGGTTCCCCGATTCCTCGAAATCTCTTCCGACCCCTCCAAAGGGTATGGCTGCGTCCATGTACTTTGTCTGATCCTTGTTAATGGACGGCCGGCGGACGCTTGGAAGGGCCACTCAAAATTTCAAATTTATAATGAGCGGGTAATTTGAACATTTTTGATTGCCGTTTGGCGCTACCCCAATCCCCCACCCGCCCCCAGGTGGGCTGGCCGCCATTTTGTGTGTTTTTAATTAAAATTGTGTGATTGCCGGGACGGCGGATGGATTGGCAATCAGCGGACTCGGCTAATTCGGCTAACTTGGCTAACCAGTTTGTGTTGCCATTTACCGTTCCCTGGGCCCGAGCGGGGGGGAGGGGCCACTTCAAATGGCCCGAGGTTTCAAAATGAGTTTTGTAAGTGCCGCCGCCCCCCCGAGAGAAATTAATTTTTGAATTCTGGCCTTTGGCAGAAATTTTGTAAAACGCTAAATAATCCAAGGTAATCATTTTGGCCCGAGGGACAGCGGGCGGGGCCTCCCACGGAGGATCCTTTGTTTGTTTTAATTAGAAATTTATTTGGTTTCCTCTCCCCACAGCCAAACCAGCGCGAATTGGAAAATGGAATTATTAATTTTTGGCAAATATTTGCGGCGGCCTACAGAAACTTCTAGTGGACATTTTGGGAAGCTTTGTCACCTCTCCTAGGAAAAGCCGGAAAAGGAAATACAGAAAAAAGGAAAACACCCCTAAAAGCGCGAAGAAAGCAGCTGCTCCGGGCGGCCAGTCGGCTGCGCTCATAAAGCCCGGCAAATTATGGAAATTAATTGAAATTCTAAGGATGCCGTTTGCTCTTTTGAAAACCAACAAATTACCATCATTACGGCCGCCTGGGGCAGGGGAAATGAGTCGGCGCCAGCCCATTTGAGTGTGTGTGCGATGACAGAAAATGAGCCCCTTTGGCGAATTTTAGGCTGTGCGGTTAACCAGTGAGTCCGTCTGCCGGCGCTTTAAACTGCATTATGCAAGCTCTAAATTAAACTAAAGCTAATTAATGCCAAGGGAAAATGCAGTGGAAAACAGCAAAAAAAAATTGCCTACTTTCCCGCGCGGGGCGGCTGATTGACTGTCGCTGCGACCGCCAGCGGTGGGCAAAATAAAATATATTTACCCTCCCCCCCACCTTTGGGTATATATGAGTTTTTATATGAAACAAAAAAAAAAGTCATATTAAAAATCATTCGCTTGTGAAGATCAAAAGCATTTTTCTTTCCACCGAAATGCCAAAATGACGGGGGAGGAAGGCAAGTGGAACGATGATGATGTTCCTGTTGTTCTGGCCTTTGGGTCTGTCTCGCTCAGGCATCCACAACACACACACACACAAACAGAACGCCTACCTATTTACACACACACAGCAACCTACGCGTTTTAATCTTTTTATGCCTGGCCGAGAGGGCGGAAGGCGGACGCTTCGGTGTGTGTGTATTTATTTATGGTTTTCCGCATTCAACCACCAAAAAAACATATTGCCCTCTATGCATGTGTGTGTGTGTGTGTGTGTGTGTGTGCCCGCACATTTATTAAATATTATTGCTCTTATTTTGCGATATACTTGGCAATTTTTCCCCTGCTGCGGTGGCTGGTGGCTCATACACCGCATAATTGCCTGTACGGTTGTTGGCATTGCGATCATTCTTCCTCTTCCCCCTATCTGCTGTGACAGCAAGAACAAGCGATTATTAATTTCAATCCCAGCGGAACGAACAATAAATAATCGCCAATCGATAAAATGCTCCCCTCGATAAGCAAAATTAGTTCCAGCGTAAATAAAACCAAAACAAAGACGAACAGGTTCCGTTCCGACAAGTGTACGGCGGAGGGGGGCGGGGGTGGCCAAGCAAAAGCGCTTGATCATGCTGAGGTCGGGCCGCTGGCGGAGCCCCAATGACCGGCCCACAAATATGGCAAATGTGTCGCCCCCTCAACGACGATTTAAATAAAACAAAATAAATGCAAAAATTCACTTACCCATTGGAAAACGGATGATTTTGGCGATCTAGAGTTGTCGTCTTTTTTGCACTAATGCGCGGCGGCATTCGCCTACACATACACACACATACGGCGGGCAGACTTAATTTCACGGGCTTTATTTTCTTTCTTTTATGATTTTCGGCGGTCACCGCACTCACTTTAGTTAGTTAAGGCCACCACACACCGATTTATGTTAGGTTTTTGATATATTTCTTTAGTTTTCGACGATTTAGAACCGTCTTATTGGACAGAGTAATTCACACACACATACACACACACGCGGCGGGCAGACCTATTTACACCGTATAGATGTACTTTTCTTTATGCTTTTCGTTGGTTACTGCACTCACTTTATTTAGTTAAGGCCACTAGACACTGATTTATGTTAATTTAAAACGATTTTAAAGAAAATTCGCGAAATTTTCGCGCGAGCGATGCTCCACCGTCAATGATCCGCACAGAACTGACTCCAGCGAGCGCGCATCACTCTATATATCTCGCTCACTCTCACACCTGAAAGCCCGCTCCCTTCGACACCAAAGCTCTCTTGTTGTTTCGCTCACTCAACCGGCGCTCTTGCCGATCAACAAGGCGACTCCCAATTTGCGCGAGAGCCCCATAGACATTGCATATTTTTGGTCCAAGGCGCACCTTGTCTACTTTTGCCAAGATGGCGATCGCATTTAAATTGCAATTAAAATTGTTAATAAAATGCAAACAAATTGTGTTGAGCGGCAGCTACAAGGCTCAGCCAAGCTTTATCAGCTACTTAAATCAATTCTCCCAGGCTCTGCGTTATTAGCAACGCGTAATTGCCGTTTTATGGCCGCCAAAAATGCCTGAGCGCAGGCCGCGGCCGGGGTAAGTTCACTAAAAAATGTCAATATAGCAGAGATAAAAAGATTTTATTAGAAAACAAACACGTGTTCACAGCTCATCACATCCCCAGGACCTCCGCCAACCTCCCCTGGCCGGTACAGGCCAAGTGGCAGTGACCGTGGCGGCGGCGACTAAGCGGCTTGGCGGCGGCAAGTGGAAAAACAAATTAAGTCACCCTTTTATTACGCTATTTAATTTTGAACGTAATATTGTCAACGATGTTGACAAATAGCCATCCCATCCACCCTGCCGTAATTTGTGCCACTCAACCAGCCCCGCCCCTCGCCCAGGGGGTGGTTTATTTGTGCCACAGCACCGCACAGCGGCAAATGCGATTATCCAAAGGACGAAGGCCTGCAGGTGCAGTGCAACTAATTAAGCAACGCTAATCGGTCCTGGAGCGGCCCACGGAGCCTCCTGGCATCTAAACTTTCTACCTAACTTGGCCAATAAGTTAATCAAACCAATTAGAAATGCCACAGCCGCCCTGGGAATGACGTGCCTGCAAATTCCACAAAACAACTTCCTGGCCCCGTCCTGCCTCCGTCCTGAGTATGATGTTGCCCACGAAAAGGGTTGGCTCGCCCGGCCCGCTGGAATTTATGGCAAACTTTTGTGACATGTTAATTGCCCGCCCGGCGCCCCGCTCGCCCTGCTGGTTGGCAGAGCTTAGAGTTGTTTTGCACAAAGTTCTTAAAAATTGGCGCTGGCTGTGTTTTGTTTGCGTTTGCATTTTAATTAAAAGTAGAATTGCGGCCAGCGGCAGGAGGAGGCGCTGGTGTTACGGGCGATTGGTCAGCAACGTGCATCATTTTAAGCTGGCTAAATTGGATAAAGTGCTTGGTCCACAAGGGCCCCCAACCAGGCTCCCTTCACACTCCGCCGGCCGCTGCTGGTGACTTGGCAACGTTTGTGTCCATCAGTTGCCAAGGGGGGAAATCGTTCGGCTTAAGAATTAAACTTAGAGTAGAGGAAGAGTCTCGGCAGCCTAACTAATCGCCTTGTCATCCTGGCCGTAGTAGACGGTGATGGCCACCAGGCGGGTGTCCAGGTAGTTGTGCTCCACCTCGCACTGCCGGCCCACGCCGGCCAGGGCAATCACCTGGCGCATGTTGGCATTGCGGGGCAGAAAATAAGACACGCGGTTGGTCAGGCGGCGGGCCTCGGTCATCAGCCCGGAGGCGCTCAGCGGTTGCAGGGACTCCTCAATGTCGTAGACGCTGTGGCTGAGGTAGGCGGGCCCGCCCCAGGGCGGGCTGAGGAAGACAACGTCTGGGCGCAGGCGGCTGGAGCGGGCGAACTGCACGAAGTCCGCGTGGATGAACTCGATCTTGTGGGCCACCCCATAGATGGCGGCGTTGTGCTTGGCCATCGCCAGCTTCTTCTCGTCGATGTCGATGGCGATCACCTGGTCGCAGGTCCGGGCGAACTGGATGGCATTGCCGCCGCAGCCGCAAAATGCATCTACGATGAGGTTGCAGGCCAGCCGCTGGGCCGTCTGCTTGGCCACCTTCTCCGGGGTCACAGAGAACCAGCTCTCCTGGTCCAGTTGTATGCCCTTGTCGAACTGGGAGAAGAGCGAGAATCGCTTGTACCAGTATTTCGTCAGCTTGTTCTCCAGCAGGAAGGCCGGCATGCGGGTGTTGGTTTTCTTGGCGGGCTTCTTGATGGGGCGCTCCTTGACCCCATGCAGGGGGTCCTCGGACTCTTTTTCTTGGGCTTGCTTCGGCATTGGGCTGCTGTCGTCGTCTTGGTTGTTGTTGGGGGGCTTCTTGGTTTTGCCTTTGCCGTTGCCGAAAGCAGTGGGGAGGCCGAGAAGCAGGAGCTCCACTTGGTCGTTGTTAATCTCGTTCGGCTCGTCGGGGATTGTGTTGTTTTGTTCGTTCTCCTTGTTTTTGGCAGTGTTCTCCATGTGCAACAGATCCAGCTGTTGGGTAACCATTGAGACTTTCAATTCTACGCCAAAGGATCTGTTTAAATCGGCCCAGTAGTTCTCACAGGCACAGGTGAGTATGAACCAGAAATCCGCGCTCTCCTTGGTCACATGCTCTTCCCAGAGCTCTTGCCATGCCGTCTCCTGTTCCTTGGTGGCAGCGGCGATGCTTTGCTCGTAGTTGGTGTGGTGCTTGTGCCACTTTAGCTCCAGAAGGCTGTGGCCCTCGCGCTCCCAAAAGTTCTCCCACGATATCTTCTTCTTCAGCTCGAGGTCTACGGACTCCAATTCATAGTCCTGGGTTATGGTGCCGCCTTCGTAGGTTTCCGTGAATATAAAGAATAAAGGATTAGCGTTGGATGTTTTCAAGAAGTGTATGTTCATGTCCGCGCGGCTTTTTTAGGCAGAAATTGTCGGGTTGACTCGGAAGCGTCCCACAAAAATCTTCGCAGGCACCTGGCCGGGCCTGCTCGTCAGGTGGTTCTTCTGAACAAAGAAAGGAGCGTTTATTCTTGGCCTTGGAGCTAGTTGAAGATGATACTTACAGATTACAGTGCAGTTAGGGAAATTAACCAAACGCCTGCTGAAAAAACGGAGAAGCTGCAATAAATTCTCGGATGCTTTTATGAAACCCAAAACGCGCACACACACACCCAAACCCATCTCATTT